>JAQMYK010000021.1:8352257-8365860 GCA_030014345.1 Clarias buthupogon
TTTTCTTGTTGTTACGTAATTACCTAATTCCATATGTGTTATTTTATAGTTTTGAAATCCCCAGTATTGTTGTAGAAAATAAATCACTAAACAAAAACAAAGAAATTGGCAAGTGTTCTAAAACTTTTGAACGGTAGTGTACATACTAGCGCTAGTACCCATCATTGATGGGAAAAGAGTTTTTAGACTTGGCTAAGAGGCTAAAGCTAAAAACAAGCTGTTCAGCTTCAATGTAATCAGTGGTATTATTGTTTCAGGTTGAAACCCATGTGCATGTCTGCCTGTCTTTCTGTATGGCAGAACTCTCTGTCTAACGTATTAATACAAAGAAATTTCGTATTTACTCCTTGTTTACGCTAAATAGTACTTCTTTCATCGTCAGCCAAACACACTCTATGTTCAGTAATCAGAGAGTGAATCACATAAAAGATATCAGAAAAGTAGCTCAGGTAAAGATGAAGATTTGTCTTAGAAAGACTCCAGCATGTTAAAATTCACTTATACCACTTGAGTGCTGTTATTCCAGCGAAAATATGAATTAATCCCAGTAAAATTATTCAGTTTAGCTTTTTATAATTAATATCTATTGGTGCAGGTGTTTGTTTACATTGAGCAAGTAGATTATTACTACTGTAACTTTTTTTAAGTAGTTTATGAAATCTGCTCGTAACTGTTTATAACCTCTTCTACTTAACATTTGGACTTCATTTATGGTAAAATGAAGATATAATTGAAAGAGTGAGTTCTGACCAATGTACAGACAAAACCTTGCTTTTATTTATATACTGTAGATACAAAATGGAAAACTTTATCTTTAGTGATTTTTTGATAATAGGACTAGATTTTTTTTTTTGCTGCTATAATGTAAGGATAAAAACTTTTTCTATGGGAATTCCACACCATAAAAGCGTTAAAAAGTATATTTATTATTTAATTAATACAGTCTCTGCATGCTGTTAAATATATCATATCATAGTAGTAATACATACAGTAATACTCCATAATTCTTCTATAAGAGGATGTGCTATGCTTTTACATAATGGACCCTTAAAAAAAACTAATTAATTCACGAGTGTTTTTGTTTTTAGAATATATTTTCACTTTAGAGCTCCTTCAGCTTGTAAAGAGGAGGACACATTTCCACCCATAAATATTTCAGTGTTTAATTAGAAAGCTTTGCCATGCCCTCAGCATCAAGGCAATTAACTTGTGCAGGCAATAAGTTGAATGTAAATTGGCTTTATCAGGAAGGAAAGCAGGCATGCCCCTTTTTCATGCATTATTCTCAGTAAATAAAAGCAGAAAACAATATCAAAATGTTATCGCAAGGCTGCTACAACTGGAATACAAAGCTTTGACAAGCCCAAGTTGTCTCCTAGTTATTTAAATGTACAGTGTGTAGTCTGTGATTTTGAAAGAATACAAGGCAAGAAAAAAAAATCCCTGACACATTTAATAGCTGAGAGACATCCTGAGAAACTAAGTTTTTATTTTTGTGTGGAAATAGAGTCGCAGGCATATGCATGTTCTGAATTTTACAATGATAACTTATACAGAGACTGCGAGCAATCACACTATACAGTACATAACAATTGAAGCACAATGGGTAATGGGTACGGTAGTCGAGTGCGTTTCTGACACTGCCATGCTTATAGTAAATAATTAAATAATTATTCATTTAAATATAAATAATTCACAAAGGTAGTCATTATTAATCAAAAAACTAAAAGTCAATGCAGGAACTGATACTGTATGTGAGCTATGCTTTATACCTATGGCTGTGCTATACTGTACCTGCGCCCAGCTCTTTTAATTAGCTTGATCTCAAGTTGGGTCTCAATTTTCTTTCTTCTCTTTTTTTTGTTTTTTGTTTTGTATTTCACTTTTGGAAATCAAACAGCTTTAGCAGCAGGCAAACGATATTTTTAACAATGCGATGCATCAACTGTATACTAAATCAGAGATGTATATCCAGGCAGCATTAAATTATTAGATCGGTGAAAACCAGGAGGCCTCTAATTTTGTCAGATGATGCACCTGTTTAAGAAGAAATTACCTACATAAATTTACTCCAAATTGGATATGGATGAAATTGGACAAAAATGTGTTTCTGCAAATAGCTTCACCAAGAGCGATAACATCATGCAAATTGACACTAAATTGGGGAATGAGAAATCTTATTGGATGCACTGTGTGGATTAATGAGGAGGCCAGACACGACTTCTTTGAAAGGTTAAGGTGCTTTTAAACATCAGAAAGCCAGTGATTTTGAAAGGCTGTCAAATCGTAGTAGTGTTAAATCTGCCATTGAAGTTCAGATTAAAGTGCAACCAATCAAAGACTGGTATTCAAAAGGTTAAAGAATGAATCTGGTTTTCATAAATATATGTGCTTGGTTGGTTTGTTCGTTTATTTATTTTTAAACAACAACGACAGATTGGTCACTTTACTGAAATCATATTTTTCCCCCATTCTGATGTTTTATGTGGCCTGTTTCTGCATGATCTGTATCTACTCTCCTGCTGCATGCTTCCGAAAGAGAAATCCTATCTGATGCCTCTCTAAAGCCATCTGTGCTACAGTAATAAGCAGACATCCCTCAAAGGGTTTCCACAGAGGCACCAACCAAAGAAATATTGCTAGATTAAACCTATTTTCTATATATTTTTGTATACTTTGGTATTTTCGTGCTTAATGCATTGCTTGAATATATGAGCAAGCTTTTCACTCTCAGTAAAACCTAAATGATTGCTTTGGAGGTTTTTCGACACATGCTATAAAACTTTTGATTCTTTTACCACAGGGCTCTTTAACTCCAGTCCTGGAGGACCAGCATCCGGCACTATTTGGTGATTCTTCTGCACCAATACAGCTAATTTAACTAATCTGCTAATTACTACAGTACAGTACGTCCAGTGTGTGTGATTAGGCATTGGTGAATTACAAACTGTGCTGTTTCTAGAATCGTTTATAAAGAAAATAATTCCACTGTTTTATTTTGCCCTCAATTTTTACCCTGAGAATCTCTTAAACATCTAACCTGTTACATTCCGAATAGAGTATTCTAAAATATTATTGTCTGCAGCCTATAGGAAGGTTTTCTGACAGCTGGTAGTAAGTAATTAACCTTGCAGTTTCGCAGTAATTAGCGTTTGAGTATGGTACTCCTACAAATATGCTCAAGGGCTAAGGCGATATTCAAAACCACAGAGTTGTTCAGCGTTGCTTGGTGCACTCATCTGTTTTGCTTACTACTCTATTCCAACTTAACTTTTGGCTGAACTTTTAATTTGACTGCTTTATATTGCAGCTGAGCAAATTTGCAGGAAAACAAAGAGCTCTGCCAGCGATTGCGCTTGCTAAACGATGTACTTGCATTATTTAGCGAGGCACCTCTGTCACCATGAAGGAAGAATGAGGAGAATTAACTCCACTCAATGCCCTGCTAATTGGGGAATGAGAAATCTTATTAGATGCACTGTGTGGATCAATGCAAGGGACAGACACGACTTCTTTGAAAGGTTAAGGTGCTTTGAAACATCAGAAAGCCAGTGATCAGCCTGTCAAATTGTAGTAGTGTTAAATCTGCCATTGAAGTTCAGATTAAAGTGCAACCAATTAAAGATTGGTATTCAAAGTGTTTTTTTCTTTAACACATCTTCACTTTATTTATTTATTTTTTTATTATGTCTGAATGCTTGGAGCTCGTATGAGTGGATTGAAAAATGATTTAGAGGCTTGATTAGTTAATTGTATCTGTATTTGATCTTAGTCTGCATAATAGATCTAAACCTACACTTGGAGTGTTACATGTGTCCTAGCATGCTCAAGTTAATCACCAACTCATTCTTTGGTATATATTCTTAATATTTTTCTGGAGGTTCTGAACAATAAACCGTCTTCATTTTGCTAACCTGACACAGGTATCTTCCATACAACATCTAAAGAAGTAAGTCACTTCTATCCACATAGATTGTTCAAGCCCTTATTCAGTCTTTTGTCACCTTGACATTGGACTGCTGCAACCCTAAGTCTGGCAGATCTTCCCTGTTCAAGTACGGTTTTATTCATTTTAACATAATCAACCCAGGCACTTCTTCACATAATCAAACGATAAGGTCGAAACTATATACAAATCAATTTCTCTATCTCTTCCAGCTGTACTTCATGTTTGACCTTTGGTTCATTTTTCAAAAATAGAAGCTTGCAGAAGTCAGAGCATGGAGACTAAAATTAAACTGAATGCAGGTTCCTGCTTTGAACGGAATCTGTGACATTTTGTTTCTTCTTTTTTCGGGGAATAAATCCTTCATTGGCCATTTTTTTTATATTTATAGAGATGCTGTGGCTTGAAACTAGAGTTTCTGCTCTTAACATCTCCCCAAGTTCTTGCAGATCACTCGATATGATGTGCTGTATTTCCACCAGTGGCTGTCTGTAGCCTCGTACATCAGGCTGAAAACACTAGTGCTTGCCGACAAACAAGAAATGGAACCATCTTGGACTATATTTCCTAGTATGCACAAGAACCACCTTTATATAGCATTGTTGCCTTGCACCTCCAGGATCTGGTTTTGATTCCATGCATGGAGTTTTGCATGTTCTCTCCATGCTTGTTGGGTTTTCTTCCAGGTACTCCGGTTTCCTCGCACAGTCCAAAGACATGCAGATTAGGTTAATTGCCGTTCCAGAATTGCCCGTCCAGGATGTACCACGCCTCGTGCCCGAATTCTCCTGGAATATGCTGCAGGCCCCCCGTGACCCTGTATTCAGAATAAAGCAGATGAGTGAGTGAGTGCACGTTACCGACACAACACAACAGCAAAACTCTGATTAACCTACCACATGCATTTCAACGGCCTGGTGCTCTGCAGAATCTTCACTCCGTCCAAACTTTCTATATTCAAAAGCTTGAAAAATATTCAGTTGTTTTTTCTTTTTCTTACCTTTAGACTAACTGCTAACACACAGTAGAGGCTAAATGTGAATAGAAAAAGCTAGAAAAGTGCTCTTTGTGCCCGCCACATGGAATAAAAACTGACCAAAATCATTAAAAACAATGCGTGCACAGTGTGTGCAGGGTCACGGCTGCCGACACCTCTGCCACCATCTCCCTGAAGCTTTCATCTGTCAAGACTTTAGACATTCATATATTTATGTGTACCCATGTGCTGAACGGACCTTCCTCTGTCTGGATGAACACCTGAGGCTCAGGCTGTCTTCAAAGAAAGATGGAAGGAGCATCTCCTAACTAACCATCAACATGTCCAGGTTTGTTGCTGCACAAACTGATACTCAGTTACTCTCCTCTAACAGCCCGTTTGCTCAATGGTATTCTTAGACTTACTGTAGTACTTGGATCTGATATAACTAACATCATTTTTTTATAGATATTTTTCTTTGGAAAAAGTTTTTTTTCTCTTTAAATCCTAAATCACCAGGTAAGCTTCATTTGAAAAAAAGCTGCTGCCTGTTTTGTTTTACTTCAACATACCACTTGTTTTTCTTTTTCGGGGTCACAGGAGAATGCGTTTGTCAGAATAACTGCCTGTCTGCTTGGCCTGTTCTGTTTCTATGCCAACAACTCTCATGCCCTTTTCAAAATACAGCTGCCTCTTTCTGACAGCAGGGACATATTGACCTAAGAGTAGCCCACCTTCCCCTGGGCACCCACCACGCTGCTGTTCTTCAGCTGCTAACAGGTACAATAATCTCTGGTGATGTGGGGAATGCCTAGTGTTCACCATGACAGATTCAATGCAAGCGGGAAAAAAAAAAAAAGCAAACAAGAGAGAGTGGGAGAGGGAGTGAGAAAGAGGCAAATAAACCTGAGAGGAAAGAAAGAGTGTGAACACAATGCATGTGGCGGAGCATCTAAAAGAAAAGTGACGCTTTTCGCAGTTCCGTTTTAGAAACATCTGCAACACAAGAGTTGACAATGCCGCAGATTGGCATCGCGCAAGCATGCAAATATCTCTTGTTATTTTGACATTTCCTTTCATGGATTTACAGAGCGTGCAGTGAGACATTGTATACAAAATTGGTGGCTTTACAAATTCTCTCTGTGAACAAAACTGACGAAAACAGCAGCTTGTTCTTGGACTGACAAGAAAGTGAAAGCTATAGCGAGAAAGAAAATATTGTTTAAACTCTGTTTCCAGCATACTATAATCTCAAATAACTCATGAGCATTTCACAGGCAGAGTAACCTGGATGGGGCGGGAGTCGAACCCGATGCGAAGACACAGTGCTAACTATTAAGCCATGGATTAAAAAAAAAAATCAGATGAGCAACAAATAGTACCGAGAATAATTTACAAAAGAAATCTACTCTAATCTAATGTACTACAGTTATTGGGCATTAAAAAATGCCTGCACCAGACAATTTGATAAAATCACAATATGTTACAAGTAATACTGAAATGTATGTATTAGATAAAACAAAAAGATCCACAATGTCATTCTAGGCAAATATTCAATAAATAAATATAGAAAATGTATTATATAATCATATTATTAACTTTAAAGTCTGGCTTTTTTCACTCAGAAGAAACATTCTAAGCTTAATTAGAGAAATTGCTCATCTTGATGGATGAAATTTTTGTAGATTAAATTGTGAACAATGCGTAAAGGAAGCCACGAACAAAGTGGATAATTTGATTGGTCATCTTAATTATGAGACATTCTGCATGAGAATTTTTTTATTTTACTTTTTTGCATTTCAAAATATCAGAGGAAAAAGTGTGAGAGAATAGCTGACATTCCATGGCTTCTTGTTTTGTCTAATATGATAATAACATATTAAAAAAAAAAACAATTATAAGACCTTGTCCACAAAAAAAAAAAAAAAAAATTCTTTTATTTTTTTGGATGTGTTTTTGTTCTTCTTTTGGCCTTTCATCCAAATTACTTCTCAGCTGAAGATAGAAACTCAGGTGTCAGTGTTGCTGTGTGGACAAAAAAAAAAAAAAAAAAAGCAGCATTCGGGGCTTGTAGGAGCATGCACCACATGAACTCTATCTCCTGTGTTTGACGTCAATGTATTTGGTGAGACCTCTTTTTAGGCCACCATGGCTGTATGGTTAGGGTTACATCATGTTGATCCATCCTGTTGACTTGGCATTGTGTGTTTCTGCATTTTCATCTGAAAAGCGTTGTTTTATTTATTTATTTATGTATTTTCTTTTATAAATGAAGAAGGAAAACCCACTGAAAAATATACCCATATGGACTATGTCTAGGCCATATTAACATGTTGTTGGATCAAATCACATTTGCAATGATTTATGTTCTGATTACAACTATAGGATCTGTTACACCTGTCAATGTAATAACATCCCACAAACGTAATACAAATCTGGGGCTTTTAATGTAATAATCCCACAACGTAATACATTTCCAACAAATGTACTATTACACTTGTAGGAAGTTATTACAGTTTTCAAAGCTGAAGATTTCCACCTTAAATAGCTACCGCTATTACATTTGTGGAAAATGTATTACATTTGTGGTATTGTGGGAAGTGCTGCAAATTTGTGTCACATTTGTTTTTTATTACGTTTGTGGGCTTTTATTATGTTGGTGTTTGTTACAGGTTGGTGTATGGATGGCTATGAAATGACTTATGAGACAGGAACAATTCCAGTGTTTGCTGTCCCCTCATTCAAATATCATTATATTAGTCTTTTGTATTTGCCTCTTGTATTTATGTTACAGTGCTGTAAAAAAAAAAAAAAAAAAAAAAACAAACAAAGCCAACCTCACTCACTCATCATCTATACTGCTTGTTGGTCGTGGGGGCCCCGGAGCCTTTACCAAGAGACTTACGGCGCAAGGCGAGATTAACCTTGTACGGTGTTCCAATCCACTGCAGGGCACATGAAAAAGTATGCTGTCTTTTTTTTTCTTTATGCATATTCGTCACACTTAAATGAGATAAATTAAATACATTTAAATATGACACAAAAATGAAAGTAAATACAAAATACAGTTTTTAAATAATGATTTCATTTATTAAGGAGAAAAAAGCTGTCTAAACCTGCCTGGCACCATGTGAAAAAGTCATTTCCCCCTAAACTTAATAAATAGTTGTGTCACCATTGGCGGCAACAACTGTCACCAAGCTTTTGCAAACTGGCAATAAAGTTTTCACAGCACTGTAAAACCTAAATTAAACCCAATTTTTAAAAAAGTTATTCCGAGGTGGACTTGCCGGTGTTTTTCAGATCATTGTCCTGCTGCATAATCCAAATGTACATGAGCTTGAGGTCACGGACTTATGACTAAATTCTCCTTCAGGATTCTCACAGAATTCATGGTTCCTAAAATTATCGCAAGTCGTCCAGCCCCAGACCATCACACTGTTAACTGTTGGTAAGATAACTGCTGGTAAGGAAAACGCTGTGTTAGTTTTATGCACGCTTCACTTTGTCACACAGGTTCCCTTAATAAATTAAATAAGTTTTTAAAAACTGCATTTTGTATTTACTAAGTGTGGGCACAGATTCATAGCCAGTGCGCCCTGGAGGAGAACATATTTTTTCGCTTGTCACGGGAAAGAGGAAACCGGGGTTCAACCAGCACCCTGGACAGCACTAAAATCTACCTGTCAACCGCTCCCTATAAAAGAAAGTGAGAGTGAGTAGTAAATGTATGCAAGCGTCTCATACAGTTCTTCTCCCCCCACAGACTCGGATACACCTGCGCCTCTGCTTCGTCCCGCCTGAGCACAGCGGCCCACCTGGGCGTGGATCATCACCTTACAGCTGCATTCACTACCGACCACCTTCACCTGCTGCCCGAGCGCATAATCATCACGTGTGAGAATGTGTTTTTTCTCACTGTTTTGCTGCATGACAATAAAACCACCTCCCCTGTTTGCACCGTACCTGTGACATCTACAGTATGACATACTGTATATACATACATTTTCACAGTGTTCACTGCACTGTACATTCGACAGTAATAAGAAAAAGTACACTATCTGATTTTAAGTCAACATTTTCCAATGGAAAATAAATCTAATCTAATCTAACAAAACATATTGTATGTTTTATTAATTAAATTGTCGACATTGAACACAATGTCATGTCAGAATGTCCTGGCAGTGCCAACATAGTCAAACTTCAAGAACATGCAGCAACCAGACAAAAAAAAGTCTGCAATTTAATGGTATTTTAATTAGATTAGAGCTGCTATTCCAACATCTGTCTTGGCTAGAAGCATAACTAACATCCGTCCTATACTTGCCATGTATAAATGTTCAGCAAATTCAATAATTCCCTGTCAGACATTTCAGCTGTTTGATCTCTGACAGTTTCTAATTCTAACAGTGGTGAAAGAAACTTGAAGTCTAATTCAATCCCATGACGGTGCACTTCTATCCAAATGTATTCTCAATCTAATGCAGATGTTTTCTCAACCATTTTCAGGCCATATGCTGAACATCAAAGAAATGCTCAGCCATTTTACTCCACTCTCCAGCAGATCACACTTTAGCAGATGTTCCACTCATTATCCAAACACACAATTCTCCTTACTGTGGCATTTTCCTCCAGTGCTTTAAAGTCGTCTCATCACAGTCCTAGTAAAACCAGATAATGCAAGGATTGCAAGGTGACATTGAGTTGTAAGACCGAGGTTACCCATTAGTGAAAGCTATAAAGACAAAGAGCTAAAGGACAGAACGAACGAGACACTGCTAATGGCTTTGTGAATACTGAGATGCTTTCCAGGTTCAGATTTCACACCCCATGCTGCGAAATTGCTGGAGGATTTCCAAGATAAGGAATGTGCCTCAAATACAAAATGGGCGTCCTTGGGTTTTCTAAGCAGAGAAATGTCAAAAATGATCTAGCGATAGAGTATATATATTTCTTTATTCTGTTAGTCCTTGTTGTTGTCAATCACATGGTCTTGTGTTCTTAAAACAGACAGTCCATCTTCTTGTGTAACGCAAGGTCAGGAGCAGCTGGTATGAGCTAATTCTGCACAATGTTAGAGGAAAATACATGGAAATTCTCCCTCAGGTGTAGGCAAATGCCATCATACCCATATCATTTGAAGAACAATGTCATTCAAGTAGAAACACAGTGAGGAGTGTACTGTCTATCTATTATAGTGATAACAGAAAAATTTAATCTTAAAAAGTATTTTTCCTGACTAAAGGTTGTCTAAGGAAATCATTATCTGAAAGCAGGATGCCACAACTATGCAAGTTGCTATGTTGCAATGATCAATGTGAGAGTGGAAACCAGCCACTCATTTCCCCCTAATGTACAGCCAATCTGCTTGGCTGGGAACCAAACTCACAATCTCCAGATGATCAACGCTTTTTTTGTTGTTTGTTTTGTCATTCCCCGCAGGAGCATTTGAGAATCTTAAGAATTTGAATTGGCTGTGATTATTTAACAACTAGATTTCTTAAAACAATAAACTGGGTTGATGATTTGGGGTTTAAGTTGCAAAAACTCAGAGCTATTGCCTCAATATTTTTCCTCAATAATTATCTTTCCTTGAGAAATTTTACTACGGTATGTGTTACAGTTTACCGAGCTCTGGTGGGTCAGAGCCATGCAGAAGGCCCATGTTCCTTTCCTTCCACATACAGTATTCTTGTACAAAGTTGGGAACATTGTTCCAGAATAGTACAGGCTTTATTTGACATGTTTTTGACAAACTCTTTTTTTTTATCTGTTTTGGGGCCTTACAGTACCAATGATTTCACACCATGTTTGTAAACCTCCTGTATTGACTTCTCTTGATTGTTGACACAGAAACACCTACTGTACCCTCTAGATGAGGGTGTTTCAGATCTGGCCAACTTTTCTAAAGGGCTTTTCCTTACCAGGGAATTATGTCTTTCATCAATGTCAATTATGTCTTCTAGGACTTTTGATGTTCTTCACCAGCACAAGTTTTCTCTTTAAGAACGTTTCACATAATATATGTGGCCATACCTAATGTTTTTACTGTCTCTCTGATCGGTTTGTTTTGATTCCTTAACTTAATGATGGCTTGCTTCACTGGCAGTGACAGCAATTGGACTTCATACAGCAGTAGATACTAATTACAAATGCCATATTTGAAATCAACTCTTTTATCTAATTATTGTACTTATGTGGAATGATGAGTAAATAACACACCTGGCGGCATTGTCGCCTTGCACCTCCAGGGTGCGGGCTCGATTCTCGCCTTGGGTCTGTGTGAATGGAGTTTGCATGTTCTCCCCGTGCTTGGTGGGTTTCTCCTGGGCACTCCGGTTTCCTCCCACAGTCAAAAGGCGTGCAGATTAGGCTAATTAGTGTTCCCAAATTGACAAGTGATGCCCTGTGATGTATTGGCACCATCTCCAATGTGTACCACTCCTTGTGCCCTAAGTCTCCTGGGATAGGATCCAGGCCCCCCATGGCCCTGTATACAGGATAGCAGTATAGACGATGAGTGAGTGAGTAACGCACACCTCCTCTGGAACAGCCTACAGTACAGTCCTAATGTACAGTAAATACTCTTAAATATCTTCAAATTAAAACTAAATGTCAGCAATCATACATTGAAATTACACTACAATATACTGTGGTAGTTTCCCAATCCAACTACCCTACCACCACCACTACTGTCACACTAAGCCACTGTACATTACCACTATGTCTGCAAAAAAATGAATAAACGCTACAGGAACAACTTGGCAGGGACATAGCAGGAAACAGTAAGGACATAGTATTGTCTCCCTTGATGTGGAGCTGACATGCTTTTTTTGGACTTGTTTACAAACAGCCTGATAAGGACAAGGTTAAAGATAGACATAAGAAGAACTTAATAAGGATGGAGTAATGATGGAAATGACTAGTTAACGGCATAACTAACACCTCTTAGAGACTACGCTGATGTACTACAAGCATGGTGCAGATGGGAAATATTGGATGGCTTTTTCCAAATTTCCAGATGATAGTAAGCATGACAGTAAACATAGTAAGGGCCTGATAAGAGGCTAGTGCGATCTGATCGGACGTAGGGATAACTCTCTTCGGACATAGGGATAACTCTGTTCAGTCTCATGGGATCTGGTTAGTTCGCGATCGTGTACGAATAGGAAATCAGTGACAACATGATGGACGCATTAAGAACCTCGGAAGTAGTATGAACTTGATTAATGCACATTTTCTTTTCAGTTTTTCATATTTGTATTCAGTATTTTTAGGACGCAGTGGAAACTTCATGGTCTTTGTCAGAGTTTGACGGGGCTCTTACTTACTAAACTTTTAATGAATGTGTTACCAAGATCACTGCTGTAAAGCAGAATCATAATGAGATGGATATTTTTAATGAGGTTAAGCTTTTGTGCTAGTCAGACAAAGATTGTGAGATTTCTCCATGATCAAGGCTTTTAACCCTCAACTGCTCAGATTTATTTTCACAGAGCATTGTGACTCTTTGATACATCTTTTTACATCTTTATACATTTTAATATTTTGTCCTTATAGTGTACCTTATTTGATTATTAGATTGTTCTACTTATTATTATTATTATTATTATTATTATTATTAAAGACAATACCTTATAATGTCCAAAACATTACATTCCTTTAAAATGATAGCATTAGTAGAAAAAGTGAAAAATGTGGCCTCATTAGATTTTTCTATTGTGCTGAATCGCATACTTTTCTCTTCTCTCAGTCTGTCATCTCAAGGTCTTCAGTAAAGCTGTCCTCTTCCTGCCTTCATATCATCCACAGGCTCATGGTGCAGCATTTCAAATAGAAGACATTGCCTTGTGCAGCATTGTGTACACCTCATGTCCTTTTCAGAGTTCAGCAAAGGATGGCACATTTACTCTTGCCAAGTCTTTTAGTTGAAACATTTATGATATTCAATGCATCATAAACGGAATCATAAACAACAATCTTGAACCATATAATTTCTTCAAATTTTACATACAAAAAGCCAGACTTTCTTGTATTTTTAATGTATGTTTTAAGGAATAGTTCTCCAGGTTTACTGAAGCACTTTTTTTGTCTCTCATTTTTAGTCCCTGTACCTGAGCAGTTCCAGGTTAATGTTTTTGGTTTGTTAAGCCACACAGTGACCTATGAATCATTCAAGCATTAAATAACATCTTACTTAAGGCATGAACCAATGTTACGCAAAAAAAAAAAAACTCTATATATTAACTGTCAATATATTCAATTATTTAGCTTTTATATAATGTTAATATTCCGTGTTGCTACACTAACTGATACTAACTAATAATTAACAAGACATTCATATTCAAAAATAAATTCACAATATCCAGAATAATATACTGTATTAATATATTACAATATAGTGGAAGCTTTTCATATATTGAGAAATGTATTAAAATTAGGGCCGGGACTTTAACGCGTTAATTTAGATTAATTAATTACACAAAAAATAACGCGTTGAATTTTTTAACGCATTTTAATCGGACTTATTTTTGCACCGCGGAAAGTTTCTCACTGGATGAGTTTCGGCGGACCGATTATACTGGAGCACCAACTAGCGTTCAGACTAGGGTTGCCACCCGTCCTTTAAAATACGGAATCGTCCCGTATTTGAGAATGAAATTGCGCGTCCCGTTTTCAAT
>JAQMYK010000021.1:8387631-8407025 GCA_030014345.1 Clarias buthupogon
ACAAATGACTTTTTGTCACAGTACATTTTCTCCTGTGAGAATATTCACCCTGTAAAGCATCCATGTAAAGCATCAATCCAGTTTTAGTAGATTTAGGCACTGGGTTTTGAGCTGAATGTAAATGTGATGATTTTGCACAAGCTTGTAGGAACAGCAAATTAGCACTTGTGATTTCATTAATATTAATTTAGCAAAATCATTAGTTGATGCAAATGTGGTGCATGGGAACAGAACATAACAGTTTAAGTCTGTACTTAGTTATGTTGTTTTTTTAAAGATATTACCCGAGGTGAAAGATCTTGTCTGCGGTGAACCACACAGTTCAGTATGCGGTTTGCAAAATCCCACATCTGCTGAAGTTCACACTCTTAATGAGCAACGTGTCATCACTCACAGCGATGGTTTATTATATTTGCTTTATATAATTAACACTTCGATATTATTTTATTATGCACCGAATGCCCTTAAAGCAGGGGTGTCCAAACTTTTTTAGTCCATATCAAAGCAGCAGAGGACTTGCCACCAGAATGTATGAATTCTGCAAAGAACTAAATATTAAGAACATGAAAGGATGGTAAGTGGACTGCACTTGCTTGAGTAGCCTCATTTAGGATACTATTAAATAATAGAGATGTGATGCTGCCCATCTGATTTTTAAAAATAAATAAATAAATAAATAAAAACTTATCTTTTTTGGTTTCCACTCATTCTGCCAGAATATTTTCTTCAGACACACAAGATTGCCTATTAGAAAACTTGTCTATAGCAAAACTAGTATTTAAAAAAAAATTCGACCTACAGTATCGTTCATTTAGAAGCTTTGTAACTATATGTATCTGACAAAATGTGACACCTGCATTACGTAGCAAAACATGACATTCATAAAGAGCCAATTTTATTATTTTTTTCTGTCATGTGATTATTAAGACAGAATAACAGCAGCTGCTATCTGCTAAGGTCAGGTGTTTGCAATATCCAGCCGCATACACAGCAAGGTGTGATGTACTACCTGTTGTGACACATTTCTGTCACAGCCTGCTCTATTTTTTATCAATTTGTGCTACAGTGGCTTGTCTGTGGGATTGAACCAGGTGGGCTAGCCTTTTCTTCCCATGTGCATTGATCAGCCTCGGGCACCCATGACCCTTGTTGTCCTTCTTAGGTATTATAATTAGTAGTAGTAGTAGTAGTAGTAGTACATATTGATGTTAAATAAAAAATTAAAATAAATTCAATTTTATTTGTGTATTGCTTTTAACAATGGGACCCTTAGTTTTTGCACTGCCTCCTTGCTGTGAATACTAAGCTCATTGTATTTCTGACTTCCCGGTTTATTCCCCTGTGCTTCGTTTCAGACCACTGAGCCTGCCAAGCCCTACGAAGGAAGTAAGCAGATCCACTGACCCACTCCTGCCCCTGACTATGTCTCTCTACCTGTGTTTTGGTTTTGTTTGTCTCAATAACTAAACACAGCATTTGCATCTGCGTCATGCTCACTCACTGAATTCAGACACACATTGGTACTACGGGTGCTGTACTACATTGTGATATCTAGCCATTTTACAATAGATGTCTCCATTATTGACAAATGAAGCACATGTATTTGCTATAGGTCTTGATGAAAAAAGTATTCTTGTTTCTAGCTCTTGAATATTCTCACTATTAAACTTTGAGCTTT
Organism: Clarias buthupogon; assembly: GCA_030014345.1. Taxonomy (NCBI): domain Eukaryota; kingdom Metazoa; phylum Chordata; class Actinopteri; order Siluriformes; family Clariidae; genus Clarias; species Clarias buthupogon. Next base: position 8,389,310 of record JAQMYK010000021.1, read on the forward strand.
TTATCAAGAATTAAATAGACTCAGCGATCAGTTCATTAGATGCACATGTTCATCCACTTGTTATGTAATGTCTAATCAGCCAATCATATGGCAGCAACTCATGCATTTAGGCATGTAGACAAGTTCAACACGATCTGTTGAAATATCATAAGAAACCTAGCATCAGAATGGTGATGAAAGATGAAGTTAAAGTGACTTGGGTGTGAGTGGCATGGGTGTGAGTATTTACGAAAACTGCTGACCTACTGGGATTTTCATGCAAAAGCATTTCTAGGTTTTACAGAGAATGATCTGAAAAAGAGAAAACATCCAGTGAGAGGCAGATCTCTGGGCAAAAAATGCCTTGTTGATGACAGAAGTCCGCGGAGAAAGGCCAGACTGGTTTGATTTGATAGAAAGGTAACAGTAACTCAAATAGAATCTCATTACAACCATGGAATGATGAAGAGCATCTCTAAAGGCACAGCACTTTGAATGTTATGACGCGAATAAGCTGCAGCAGCAGAAGACCACACCGGGTGCCGCACCTATCAGCTAAGAACAGGTAACTGAGGCTACAATTCACATCAGCTCACAAAAATATGACAACAGAAGATTGGAAAAACATTGCGTGGTCTCGATTTCTGCTTTGAATGGTAGGGTCAGAATTCTGTAAAAACAACATAAAAGCATGGATCCATGCTGCGTTGTATCAATGTATTGTCTTGGAACATTTTGGACTCCTTAGTACCAATTGAACATTGTTCGTCCATTAAGGCCAAACAACCTCAATTGCCCAAAAGACATTGTTCCAGAGATCTTGTGGTTTATTACGTAAGATGCAGTTTTTTGAACCTCAGTCATTCTTCCATGTTGTTGTCCTGGCAATCCTTCCAAACAAACCATAATTGTTTTTTCATAATTGCATAATTGTCTTTTTCTAAGTGTTCTGTCATAGACAATAACATAATAACATGCTCAGTGAAGCCTGTAGGGCCTGAGATGCAGCTCTTGTTTTTTTTTTTTTTATATATATATTTCTCTGAGCATTTTATGGTCTGTCCTTGGGGTGAATGTGCTGGGACGTCCACTTCTGGGAAGATTGGCAACTTTCTTGAATGCAAATTTTCACTTGTGAATTTTGTTTCTCACTGTACAACATTGAACTCCAAATTGTTTGGAAATAATTTTATAACCCTTTCCAGATTGATGTGTCACAATAATTGCTTCTCTAAGACCATTGCTTATGTCTTTCCCTCTTGGCGGTGTTTTAACACACACCTGTATGCTCCAGACCAGCAAACTGCCCAAACTTCTGCTTTTATAGAGGCCTGCACAGCTGCAGACGATCAATTAATCAAGGGCTGATGAGTAGTAGCACCTGGCTGCAACTCACACTCTTAAATCTTGTGGAAACTGTAAGGGGTACTTAGTATTGCTCACACCCTTTTTTTCCGAATACTAAGACCCACTATGATCAGACGATCAAATTATTGTTTTTTACAAAAAAAAAAAAAAACTAAATTAAAAGAGGGGATGCTAACTTTTGAACATGACTGTACCTCTGGGTTGTTATTATTATAAATTTTTTTCTATGTGGTTTTTAATAAGGGAATAGTAGTTGGGTTCATATTCTTCTGGTTTAGTTCATACACAATGAGGGCTTAAATCAGAGTATAAATAGGTATAGCTGAAATACAGACAGAGATAATAATATTGCAATTCTATACAGCATAAAGTTGATGGTTGTACATTATTGGAAAATGAATTCTATACCGTTCTTCCATATACAGTATAACATCTACATAAAAACGATTTTACATTCTTGTTCCACATGAACTTTGTTTTCCACATTCATCTATATTTTCTTTTCTGGTCATTCCAAAAAAAATCTAACAAAACTAGACACCACCTCTATAGCAACAAACTGTTGATAAGTTATTTTCACATTTACATTAACATTTAGGCATTTGGGAAGAGTAAAACAGGAACAAAGCACAAAAAATGCAGCACCTGAACCTCAGCAAGTGTCACAGGAATGACAAGTTCGCTCAAGCCGGCAGCAGCAGCAGCAGCTCGTCTCTCTGGGGAACATTTACAGAAAGCTTGGACCATTACCCATCCAGAGAGAGCACTTGAATTAGGGCTTTTTTCCTTTTTAAATCACAATTTAAGATAGGAACCTTCTGAACTGTTGAGAATCTTATCTGATTCTCAGTTCACCACAGTGATACTGTATTGTATGTGGACTCTGCCAAGCAAAGCATTCAGGAGTAATTGGTATTTCTTAACACTAATTGAGGAAAAGGTAAGAATACTTAATGGCGGTGTACAAAACACGTATTAAGCAGCCGGGGGAACTTGCTTTCACAGCACAATCCCTGAGATATCGGAGTTATTCTTAAGTCTGATTTGACCTTTAAGTCTCACAGAGATAATATCACTAGGTTTGGGGGTTTTATCCTGAGGCACAATGTATGAGGTTGAGAATGTATTTGCTGCCTTCTCAAGTTGCGAAACATGTTTTTTTTTTTTTTTTTTTAGTTTGTTGGATTACTAAAATACACCATAGACATACAATAACCTTGTAGGTTATAGCATGTCTATGGTGAAGACATAGAAGACATAAAAATGTAGGTTGTTAGAGCAGTTTTATTCTTTTTTTTCCCCCCACCACAATACATCAATCAGATTTTTTGACAACAGAAAAAATTGATTTAATGGTGATATCTAGAGTTTTGCTGCTCCATCCTGATATAGCACCAGGTGATGCATTTCTATAACTGCAGCTCAGATAAATAAGCTATAATTGAACCCTTTTAATCATAATTTTCTCTTTAATAATAATATCTGTAATTACCGTTTTTTCTTTTCTTCTTAGTTCTAAATCAAACAAATTCAGTATACTTGTAATGAATTCCTGCAGCATGCTAGTTTCAACCCCATCAAACAGTCACACACACACCTTGCAATTAGAGATGAGATCTTTTAATCATTCTGTAACATTTGAATGTAAGCTCATGTTCCTGTCATTTGTCCTTATTAGCCCTGAACAAAAAACAACATTTTAAAAACCAGGGAATTCAGCACAGCGGTAAAAATGTCTCTTACTCGCATCGACTTATTTTGAATGAAGCTTGTGATTTTTGTGAAATGGTGCCAGCATAAAAATTACATCCATACTCGTTCTATTCTGTTTGAAGCAAATAAGGTTTCTACTTTGATTATTCTTTATAATGAAATATTAAAGTCCCGGGAGCACTGGGGAGAGAAAGAAAAAACAGGCAGAATGAAACGCTTTGCAACCAACATCATATTTGAGTAAACAGAATCAAAAAGAAGGAGCTTCAGAACTTGAAAACTGGATTTTGTCCTTTGTTGGTAGACCATCTTTTTCCCTGTTCTGAAATGCATTGGAAGATGCATTTTTATTTTCAAAATGTTTAATCCAAAAATTTCTTATACAGGATAGATTAAATAATGAATGTGTCCCACTTTGTTGACTTTGTGCTGGTTGTGTAAATATTCTTAATAAAAACATGAAGAGAGAGAGACATCTTTGCTCTGATCGTCATTAAAAATATCTCAGGTCAAACCAAGCAAACACTTCAACCTGGCAAGACTGTCTAAAAAAAAAAACTTAACCTGTTATTCATTTCCTTTATGTGTTTTAACCCGGTCAGTGTTGTGAAGAATCTGAGAACACTGGGTGCCAGACACCAGAGCACGCACACACACACACACACACACACACACACACACCAGGGGACATTAATCCAAATCCACCTACTGGCACTTAATCGTGGAAGAGGGAGTAAACTGACATGGAAAGCTCTGATGCAGCACAACTATTGCCAAAAATACATAAAATGAGTGTTCAAGTCCAGGATTGGACTATCTTGATAACTATCTTTATTTCTCTATATACAGTAATCCCCTGCTACACTAATGCACTTTTCCAAGCACTTTTTTCACTAGTAGTAAGGGAGAAAGATTTCTCAGTATGCCAGAGCCATGATCAGACTGCCTGCTTCACATCTTAAACCCTGGCCTCCCAGGAACTCCTTTAATGGCCCAAACATGGATATGTAGCAATAACTCCCAGCCAAATTCTTGTAATGTACAATGGATTATGTGTACAGTTCCCACAGACAGATGCGTCTCTTCTGCAAGTTGACGACAAGATTTTCAAGGATCAGGCGTCACTTCACTGAATCTCAGCCATGGATCGTCATTCACTAACTTACAGGCTTTTTTAAAAAATGTTTGCACCATTCAAATGTTTTTTTTATTTTTTTATTATTATGACAGACACATCACTGCACTGTGCTTAAAGTCTTCTGTAAATGGATAAATCAGTTTAACAGTTATGTTCATCAAAAAATTCATCGTGCTACTTCTAATAAGAAGTCACATTGGTAACGCAGTGCCATTGGCAGACATACACGTGCCATAACACTGCCTCCACTACTGTACATTGGACTGATGATGTGGTGTGCTTTGGATCAACAGCTCTTTCCTTTCCTGTTCTGTACTCCTCCTTTTCCTCCTGCTACAAGTTATTCTTGTGTAAGAACTGCTCTGGCTTTTTTAGTTTGTATGTTTGATGTATAATCTGGTCTTTTTGTGTGTGTGTGTTTTTTTTTTTTTTTTTTTACATCAAAGAATAAACCTTGTAATAATCTACTTTAGTTGTCTTCTGTGGTTTTCAAAGTAGAGTACAGTATTTTTTGTTGTAGCTGAGCTCCCCAGTGCATTATTTCATTTTAACTGTTGACCTGGCCATTCTAAATGTTTCTGCCAGTCTCTCTGATAGGTCTGTTTTCTTGCTTGTTTGTTTATTTGTTTGTTTGTTTGTTTGTTTGTTTGTTTGTTTGTTTAGCCTATTGATGGCCTCATCACTTGCATCAGCACTTCTTTGGACTGCATATTGGGGTTCCCTTGAACAGCTACCAAATGCAAATTAGACACTAGGAATAAACTTCAGACAGAAACTGGGGCAACATGGCGGCTTTGCACTCTCGCCTTTCACCTTCAGGGTCTGGGTTTGATTCCCGCTTGCTCCTCGTGCTTGATGGGTTTCCTCTGGGTGCTCCACTTTCCTCGCACAGTCCAAAGACATACACATAATTGTATGTCTTTTGCCATTCCCAAATTGCCCATAGTGTGTGAAAGTGTGTGTGTGTGTGTGTGTGTGTGTGTACAGGTGTGTGCCCAGCGATGGATTGGCACCTGGGTGTACCTCCCCTTGTGTCCTACTGTACGTCTCCTGTGATAGGCTCCAGGCCTCCTGACCCTGTTTACAGGATAAAGTGATATAGGCAGTGAGTAAGTGAGTGTAAAAATAAATTTAAAAAAGCAGCTGTTGATGTGATTCATGCAGTTATTTTTAAGCCGTCCACATTACAGAATGTCTACTCCTCAGTCACATCTTGACTGCTTCATCTACAGTACAGTCTGGTATGTTTGTGGTCGTTCAGAGGCCAAAATGTGAAACTTGTGTCACCTCTACGTCTAAATACTTATGGACCTGGCAGTACTAAGAAATAAAATAAAAAATCATGTCATCAGCATATATCTCAAACCTCCCAAATCTGTCTTTCCACCAGTTTGTCTTAGTGACAAGAAAGACATTTTTCCTGGCTCAAAATTTTCCCCATATTCCTGTCTGGCTAAAACTCCTCAGGGAGAGTGTATGACCGATTTGACAGGGCCAGGTTTGAGGCTCATGGTTCCAATCACTCACGGTTAGGCCACTATTCGCTCCTAGTGACATGCTAACAAGACCCCAGAGACAAGGACGGCGAGACTTGTGACACCACCGCTGCTAACAGAGGCCTAATTATCTTCTCGGAGAGGAGATTAAGTTGGTAATACAGAACCATCCATTTTAGCATTCAAGCATAGCATGCGGTTTTTTTTTTTTTAGCCAGTCTATCAATCATCAGTAGGTTTAGCTAATCAGATTCGTGTGGAGAAAAAAAATTATGTTGGGCAATGTGATTAGACGTAGCATGGAGAAAATTGAAAATGTCCACTGAGCTTAAAAGAGTTATTGTGAGTGGCATGTTCCTAAAGTGTGTGTCTCTTGTTTTTAGCTCTGAACTGTGACTTGAATATTATATCCAGTCTCCTAATAAGCAAGATAGGGTTAGCATCAGCGCCACAACCAATGATGCTTAACAGGGTAATAAGACTAATGAGACACCTGAAGTCGGAATTACTAAGATAATCTCTCAAAAATTCCGGCAATGCATATTTACTATACAAGTAAAAAAAAAAAAAAAGAGAGAAACCCTGTTTTCACTCGCACCTAAGAGCAACACACATACTCAGACATGTGTATATATACACATTCGCATACACACGCATCACCAATCCACCCCCCCAGCCGCCCCCTGTGTGTCACAGGTTTCTCATTGGGATGCAGTCAGCGAGTCCCTCATGTCTCTGTTTCCAAATTTGCCATGGTTTCAGGACTGGCTGTGAGGCAGGAGACCGAACGTATAAAAGAAGCAGTCACTCTCCTCTTGCTCATTACTCATCCTGACGGTCTTACCTGTTCCAACTGAGATGCTCGCTCTGATGTCTTCTGTTAAAAAAATAAATTACAAAAAAAAAATGAAAAAAGGACTCACTGCAGACCTTTTACACAGAAAGTGGGGTAAAAATGTCTTAATGTGAAGATTTTATTATTTAACCATGTAATGTAGGTAGCACTACTGTACTGTAGGTGTGCATGGAGTTTGTATGTTCTCCCCGTGCTTGATGGGTTTCCTCCGGGAACTCCGGTTTCCTCCCACAGTTAAAAGACATGCAGATTAAGCTAATTGCCGTTTTTAAATTGCCTGTAGTGTGCGAATGAGAGTGTATGTGTGTGGGTCCTTTAAGGGTTTGGGACCCCATACATAGGGTTTGGCACTGTACTCCGCCTCATACTCGAAGTCTCTTAAGATAGGCCACCTGTGACCCTACGGTTAAAAAACGGTACAGACGATAAGCGAGTAAAGTATGCAGTTCTTTAATCAGTCCTTACACAGTGTGAGACAGAATCCAACACACATACTATATTGGTTTAGCTTATAACAGATTGTGCCTATGGCTGTTATGATTCTACTGTATCTCCCAAAATAATTATTGGTATCTGTTCCATGCTGCAAATATCTGTGTGTGTGTCTATAATATCTTTGAAGAAATCCAGCGCTTCTTGTGCCCTATGCACTCCTATTTGTATTTGTATTTGTTTAGAATGTATTTACATTGGATTACGTCCCAGTTATACACAGAAAAAAATATCTTTAAAAAAAAATCGGCAATGTGTTGCTCTGCCTGACCATTTAGAAGAAATGTTCTCTACAAATCAATACAAAGATCTTCTTACTGATAGCAGTACCATATGATCACGCATTTCTATCCTGCTGCAGCTCATCCATAGGACACAAGGGCTCACTGAATGATTTGATGAAGTCGAAAAAATAATAAAAATAAATATGCTATGCCCTATAGACTCACCCACTCAATTTAACACCTGGAGGAGATCTGTGAGAGATACATTTAGACAGTCACTGAAATTGCATGCATTATTGTCATGGTATAAAGGGAATAAAACACCTCAGCAAACATAATTAGCTTAACTGTGGACTTCCATTAAAGCAATATTCAATTGTAGCCAGCTGGTGAGTCATTACACGAAGACCAAAATGAGTTATGCGCTGTCACACATGACATCGTTTGTCCTATTTATCCACTGCACATCACTGCAATTGTTGTTTCACACTCATCTTAAAATGCATTAAAATCCCCTTTTCCTTATCATTCTACACTCAGTTTGTTGGGCGTGTTTTGTTCATTCTTTAAAAATTAAGACTGAAATAACATAGTGGTCCTTGAGGTGCTTCTACAACTTGACTGAAGTCCACTTGTGCCTAATTTAATCCATTGGACATACTATAATAGGAGCGGTACACCCCTGAGTATCTTCCCTAAAGTAAGGTGTCACCATAAATGGTGAATGTCAGAGTGAAAATAAAGCCAAGAGGTTGAGAGAATTATCTGTAGACCTACGAGACAGGATTGTGTCAAGACATAAATCTGCGGGAAGGTACAAAAAACTTTCTGCAGCATTGAAAGTTCCCCAGAGCACAGTAGCCTCCATCATTCTCAAATGGAAGCAATTTGGGACAACAAACCGTCTTCCTAGATCTGGCCACCCAGCAAAACTGAGTAATTAACGACAAGGGGCCTTGGTCAGCCAGGTAATCAAAAACCAAGGATCACTATAAATGAGATCCAGAGTTCCCTTGAGAGACGTCCAAAAGACAACCATCATTGCAGCACTCCACCAATCAGACCTCAATGGCAGAGTGGACAGACAGAAGCCATTCCTCACTAAAAGATACATGACAGCCTGCTGAGTGTTTGCCAAAAAGGCACCTGAAGAATTCTCAGACCATGAGAAGCCAAATCCTCTGGTGCGAACTATTTGGATGCACTGCGCATCACCTTATTAAAACCATCCCTACAGTCAAACACAGTGGCGGCAGCATCATGCTGTGGTAATGTTTTACAGGGACAGGAAGATTAGACAGTGGGGTGGGAAAAATAGTTGAAAAAAATAAAGATATATCTTTAGTGAAAGCTTCTTCAGAGTGCTCAGGATGGGTGACGGTTGACATTTCAGCAGGACAATGACCATAAGCTTATCACCAAGAAAACAAAGGCTTGGCTTCAGACCAACTCTGAAAAAGTCCTGGTGTCTGGACCTGAGCCCACTAGAGCAACTCTGAAGAGCCCTGAAAATGGCTGTGCAATGACCTCGTTAAGCTTGAACGATTCTGCCAAAACGCAAAAACTTTGTTCTGAGGTATTAAGACATCTGCCCCATTCCTGGCCTCGCTCTATCAGAATTTCACCTGTTCGAACCCGTGAAAGCAGCCCTACGAGGACAAAGATTCACTTCTGATGAAGAAGTGAAGACAGCGGTGCATTCATGGCTCGCAGCTCAGACTAAAAACAATTTTAATGAGGAATTACAAAAGCTTGTTGACAGATGGACAACGTGTATTGAAAAGCAAGGAGATTATATTGGAAAATTAGGTATTTACCTTTTCTAAAAGTTAATTAAAATAAATTCTACAGCCAGAGTGTGGATAATTTTTGACTCACCCTCGGAAATTTGATATTTCAGTCTTTATGTTTTATACATTAACAAAGCACTCCAATGTCGTACATTTTAAAGAGCCTAAAAACCTTCCATTGACACTGTATATGAAATATAGAACTACACCACAATGAATAAACATTAACATTATGCTAGATTTGTATACATCAGAATGTCACATATTTCTAGATACAGAGGTTTCCAAAAGACAAACGCCCATTTAATCCATACATCTCCCCCTGCAGTTGAAATTTAATGACATCCATGAAAATTCCAGAATGTGTTAAACGATTATCATAACATGATCGTTTAATACTATTTCAATTCTCTGCCCTTCACTTCTTACTAGATTTCAATAGATATCATTGGGATGGTTCTCCATATGTGATCTTTAATGTAGAGAAGGTTAATGGGGCCTCACATCACTGATGTATAATATATGATTATATTTGATTTAACACATATGAGAGCTTGTATCTCAGCTTGGAGTAAGAATAATGCATGCTGTCTTGTACTAATAGTTTCTTTTTTTTTTAAATTAGCACATTATTACACAGAGGAAGTCTCACCTCCCTTCTGCTCTCTGATCTTCAGAAGTCAGAGGGTAGATCAAGCAACAAAAAAAGACATCTGTAGCTGGACAGACTGGTAAAAATTTTATAAAGGCATGACTATATGCAACGCACGGCACACTCTCACTCAGTCTCTACGTCTATCTTTATCTGTCCGTTGGAAGAACTCGGCTTTTTAGAGTGGTTACAGAAGCACGGTAGAATCTGAGAGCTGTTCTATTATTCAAGCATCAGGGCAATATGTCAGAGTGGAGGTGGGGGAGAAAGCAAAAAATGGGCTCTATGTCTGTCTCACCTCTGGTTCTCGTTCCCTCTATTTCACTCTGCAGATACCTGCTGCGTATAATGGATAGAATTTGAGATATATGCTGGGTTCCTAGATATGAGAGCATCAAGGATAGACAGTTGTTGCTTATAAGGTCTTGTAAAGAGCCTGAAGACTGAAAAAAAATAAATAAATAAAAAATCAGGTTTGATCAGAAATGAGTTGGTTTGCCAATGACATTCTTTGACACCTGTATTTTAAGGGTGCTTTTATACCTGAAGCATTCAGCTTCTATGACCTGAAACCTGGTGCGTTTAACCCTTGGTTCAGTTAATTTAAGCAAATCCCACAGTAGACCAGAAATGTACAAAAACATCTGATCCAACAAAGATTGATGTCATCTTGGTGTGTTTCCAATTGAACCCTCATGCACTTTGAATGCAGAGAGAAAGTCGAAATAAACCCAAACCTGGGACGTGAACCAAACAAGTTATGCATTTCACATTTCATGAACTGAAAAACTGTGAAAAACAAGCAATAAGAGAAAAAATAGTAGTTGATTTTTATGATAAATTTTTTTTTTTAAAGATTTATTGTATAATATCACCTGATTGTTTAATTAGGTATCCCTCCATGTTCTCCATGCAAAGCAAATTTATACATAAAGATTTAATTTCTGTTGCTGTAATTTTGGGGAATTAATGACATTTTCCCCTCTGATTTCTCCCTAATTTGGGCACCTGCCATATCCCATCCATAACCTCCCAACAAACTCTCCAGTATGATAGCTGCCAACAGGGGGAGCTGTCAACTTTGACACTCTTACCAGCCAACTACATCTGCTGCTCCTTCTGCTTTACTGGGTCTCCGAACTGCTTCCAAACACATGGCCTCAGAGAAACCTACAGTTGGCTTGTGTTTGGTGAGATAATCAGAAGAAAGAGAATAATATCCTCCAGTATAATCAAATGAATAAAAAGTATCAGTTTGGTTTTGACTTGCCAAATGGGCTATACTTATACAGTATATAACAATCAGCCATACCATCCCAAACAACATTGATCACCCTTTATACACCTGTAAACTGGTGAAAGTTTCATGAAAACTCAAGGGTCACCCATGCCAACAGGGACCGAAGGTTGCCCTGTCCGGTCCAATCCCACAGAAAAGAATATGTAGCACAAGTCTCCAAATAAAAGTTAATGCTGGCCCCGACAGAACCAGAACACAGAAGAGCGTTCAAGGTTGTTGATCCAGTGTCCAAATTCCCCAGATCTCAGTCTGATGAGAACCTACAGAATGCTCATGTCAAAAAAGTCTGAGTCAGGTCCTACCCTACAACTCTCAATAGTACAGTAGGTCCTACCCTACAACCCACAGCATCCAAAGGATCCAAATTCAACATCAAGTCAGGTCATACCCTACAACCCGCAGCACCCAAAGGATCCAACTTAAACGTCCTGATGCCGGACACCACAGCACAACCCCAGAGGTCTTGAGGAGTCATGCTACAAGGGGACACAGCTGCCCCAGCAACATGAAGGGAACCCACATATAGCAGTTTTATTGTTTTAGCCAATTGTTGCATCATTGCACCTAAAGAAAATGGCAACTTTCAAACCTTGCCTAGCTCTGCAAAGAATATGTCAGATGATTTTTTTTTTAATGACAGTTGGTATCTGGGCCAGAAAGGGCACAAAGAGTCTCTAATCCACATACATCTTTCCATCACAGAATACATCATTTTGTTCATTAATGATCTTCTGACAAAATATTTTTCAGTCTTTGTTTGAAGACACCCAGTAAGTTAAAAAAAAAAAAAAAAAGGCTTAAAGGCAATGTGGTGCAGATCAAGGTTTAATGAATCCCTTCAGGTAGATTGGGGCCGTTTATGGTATCATAGGTAACTATCACTGTTTTCTAATCTGACGTGGGTGGCTAGAGGAAACCAGTAGAGGGAATTCAGCGATGCAGTGGAGTGATGTGGGAGAACGTGTGGGCCATCATTCATTTCTAGAACCTGTGTCAGGTGATGAGAAATGTTAGAAATTCGTTTTTTTATGGAACAAAACAAGTCAAATAGTGTTAAACAGCGTAGGAGTGCGTGCAGTCATTTTTCAGTCATGTGGTTTCTCATCGTTCTCCTCCCCCTCCACCTCCGGGTGTATGTACTGAAGTCGCATGTTGTTCACTAACTCCAGAACTCCAGCAGGCATCATGTCTGCTTTCATATTGAGCACCGCAGCATGGAGCCTTCTTCATGTGTAAACATGTGTTTATCAGACGTGTACACACACCTCGGGCATCGCACAAGACAATCTGCACGACCTTCTGCAATTCTATTATGCCAGTTTTAGTGAGGAGAGAACGAGTGAAGGGATTTCAGGAAGTAAATAGGGTAGTGTATAAGGGTGTGTGTGTGCGTGTGTGTGTGTGTAAGGGATACAGAGAGAGAGAGAGAGAGAGAGAGAGAGAGAGAGAGAGTTGTGTGAACTTGGCCCACTGTCTTCTTGGCATGCACATCTAGCAGCAGGATGCAGAGATATTCAGTACAGTGGAGGAAGGGTCATGCCAAGATTTCCTCTTGGTTTTCACACTTTCTCTATGTCTCTACTCTGAACACTATGATTCATATGTATTTCCAAGCAGCACTTCCTTATGTGGGAGTCAAACTTTAAAACTGAAATGAATGTTGATACAAGTCCGCAGAGACAAAGATAGAACGTCGAGCAAAAAAAACAGAAACCTGACAAGAGGGACTTCATTTATTGAATTTATTATGTATGTGCATGACACGGAGCCACTGTTTCAGTGACAGAAATACAACAAATCCATGGCTCAAATGATTCTTCTGAGTTCCGCAATGGGTGATGTATCTTTATTTCCCCCACTCAGTTAAATTAGTTCTATTTTCAACAGTTTCACATTCAAGAAAATAGTTAAAACATAAGCAAATATTTTCGCTTATCACCCGAGGCAAAAATATAACTTGGAAAAAAGGTGAAGTGATTGTTGGTGCTTTTGATTGGATGTAACTAACCATTTCCATTGCTAATCTGTCAACAAAGCTTGTACAAAGCATGTACGATATATTCAAATAAATTAAACTCTATTCTATTCTATTTTATAGCACTTTAAAGAATTAAACATACAAAAAACAAATAAATTAGAAAAATATGTATAAATGACAGTTACAGTATGACCATAAATTCGCAAGGTTGGCATTGGCAAGGTACTATACACCCTGTATGAAGTGCCACTCCATCACATGGCACAAGAATGCACACACACTCATTCATGCACTGCGAGCAATTCATAAATGCCAATTAGTCTAACCTGCATGTCTTTGGACTGTGAGAGGAACTGGAGTAATTAAAAGAAACCCACCAAGCATTGGGAGAACATGCAAACTCTAAGAACAAAATATCCAAGATCCAAGGTGGAAATAATGAAAAAGGTGTTCAACGTCCATTTCCGTCATTGCAGACGCCGGGACAAAACTATTTATGGGGATTTCAGTCCTATTCTTTTTAACAAATGTAGTAATCACAAGGCATCTAAAAAAAAAACTGCCCACATCAGCCCAGTCCAAGGTCATATTCATGGTCATTGAGTGGAACCATCCTCAGTCACACATTCCAAGCGGACAATACAGGGCCATCCTCAGCCAGAGGCTTACATGCAAGAACTCCTACCAGAAGCAAGGCACCAGGATGAGCCAGAGAGGTCCAGAGTAACTCAACAGAAAGAGCTCTACATCCATGAGTCCCCTAGATCAGCATTGCATAATTTTTATGTCTTTATAAGAAAAAATGCTGCCCCCCTGCTTAAATTTCATAGTACGAGGTACCAACAAACAGACTTCACCCTTTAAATGAAGTACTGTATGTGGACAGATCATAAAACACAGAATTCACTCAGATACTGTGATGCAAGACCATTTAGTGCCCTATTGGTCAATAGTAGTATTTAAAAAATAAATGCGAAACTCCACTGGAAGGCAATGCAGTACGTGTAAGATAGAGATGATGTGATCATATATTTTGGTTCTATTAAGGACTCTGGCTGCTGCATACAGGACTCACTGGAGCTTGTTTATGCACCTAGTAAAACATTCAGACAATAAGGTATTACAGTAGTCCACCCTAAAGGTAAGAAAAACATGAACTAGTTTTTCCTGCATTATGTAGTGACAACATATTTCTCATCTTGTCAATATTTTTCAGATGAAATAAGACTATCCAAGTAATATGATCTACTTCAAATGAAAGACTGGAATCAATAGTCACACCAAGGTCATTTACTGCTGCACATGATAAAAAAGAAAGGCCATATTTGTGGTCAGAAAGCTTACTTCTACAGTAGCTGCTAGTGCTGCACTAAGATCAAGCAACACGAGCAAGGAGGCACACAACCTGATCAAAAACGCGTAGTAGGTCATTTACCACTTTAACCAGCACTCTGTGCTATATGATGTTGAATTTTTTATTTTTTTTAAAAAAGCTAGCACTGATTAGGGTGGCCTCCAGGGTCCGGGTTCGATTCCCGGCCAGGCTCTATTCCCGTTTCTGTGTGCATGGAGTTTGCATGTAGTACAGTAGGTGGGTTTCCTCCGGGTACTCTGGTTTCCAAATTGCCCATAGTGTGTGAGTGAGCGTATGTGTGTGCCCTGCGATGGATTGGCACCCTGTCCAGGGTGTACCCCGCCTCGTGCCCTAAGCCTCCTGGAATAGGCTCCATTCCCCGAGTTTATTTAAGCTGTGTTAAAATAGTGAGTTTTAGGGTATTCAGTTTTAAAGTACAATGACTTCTCGTCTTAAAAAAAGCAGGTCATGCCTATAAGAGATCAGTAACAGGTGCCACATGTCCACAAATGATATGAGAGACTAATCATCTCTTAGTGTGAATGTGTGACAAGATAACATGAGCTGCAGAGAGTATTTTTATTCCAAATAAGTACGCCTGTCTTACATCATTGTGATGTGGTTGTGATGCTAAGAAGTTATTTGCAACGAGCACCTGTCAATCATCTATTAATTATTGAGCATTCTATACCTTCAATAATTTCTGTTCTAGGTTCTCTCTCTCTCTCTCTCTCTGGAAATAGATACAAGTCAAAACCAGAAGTATTTGATCTCCATATAGTTCATTGGCTTGTAACAGGCTACGTAAGATCATTTCCATTTTTGTCTCCACGTATTTGTCCTTTCCAAGATTCTTTCTCTCCTTTTCCCCCAAAGCAGGCTGCCACAAGACAGCATGTCACGTTATATCACCATGTGTTCACATTTAGCCAAAAACAGTGTGAGAGAGTGAGAGTGAGAGAGAAAATGATGTAGCATGTGTTTGTCCCAGAAATGGGTTGTTCTGAGTGAAAAAAAAAAATCCATCCTGGTTGGAAGCAAGAAAACATACAGTCATTTTGCTAGTAGTCTGTTTTCGACTCCACCTGCTGTAACTAGGTTAGCCGTCTCTCGTGCATTTCGGAGCAAACAACGCACAACGACATGCCATGATGAGAAAGGTTGCCTATTGTCCTCATTACTTAGACCCCCTTGTGCATGCGTGTAGACTGCGGGCCGTCGGACGACAGAGCGGCACAACAGAACGCACCTCGAACCTCCACTCGGGCAGCTCGCTGTTGCATATGCAAATCGACATCTGCTCCCGAACTGCTTCTCCAGCCTCTCACCATGTGTGTGATATGCAAATATACCAACTCGGTTCCCTCCTCTCGCCTCCCCCTCCCCCATCTCTCGCTCGTCTCTCCAGGATTTTTCTCTGAGCTGGCCGCACAAGCAGATGTGCCCAAAACCAAAGGCACAACTTCAAACACCTATAATCATGTTGTTATGGGTTGTTCTCGCAAAAACGGTTGGTGGTGTCCAATCGTCGAGCCTATTAGCAAACACTCTTTGGGAATAAGGACAAAAGCACAAGACTGTGTGTGGGATGGTGGATGATTACACAACAACATTGTGGTGGTGTTTTTTTTTTCCCCCTCCAGGAGCTTCATTAAGCGCTCTGGACCGTTTGCAGGTTCTCCACAGCTTTATTGCTTTAATGAGGATGAAAGATGGCAACCTTCCACATTCTTGGTGTGTTTCTGCAACATTATTTGCTTTATGATGCAAATCTGATGGAATAATTGGTTTTCTGTTCGCTCACCAGCGTCAACCAGTCAAGCCTTTTGGGATTTGAAAGTCGAAGAGAATTTATTTATTAAACCTTTATTCTATAGCCAAGTCTGAGAAGGGCTACTTTATATACTGTATATTATGTAGTAGACATGATGGTGTAGCTCCAGCATCTGGGGTTCTATATTGTTTTTTCAGGTTCTCTGTTTTGTTTTGTTTTTTTGTCTGAGTGTTGATGGGCTACTCAGAATCCATGGTTCAGGGGAACCCCAGGAATCCATAAACCATACTGAGAAGATCTATGATTTATTTTTTCATACAGCAGTGGAAATCAGAGCCCATTATTATCCATCTTATTATCCATTATTATCTGAATTCTTATGTTTATGAATAACATTAACTGGAATCTAATATTAGTATTAATAAAAATGTTATATTAGTGCGAAGTTCAGAATGTTCCAAACTGTTATGCTATACATTTAAATAATGTACCTTTACTTAAAGCAAAAAAACAGAGACGAGAGGCCTTAATTCTAATTATATGCAGAGTGATGGAACGGTACTATCTGAGGTCATTAGTGGAACTGTTATTCCTGAGTCATCCTGTGAAATGATGTGGTACTGTAGCTCATCATTTGCATTAAAGGCAACCTATTATGCAATATTCACTTTTTTTCCCCCTTCCCTGCTTTTTGGCCAGGGCTTAAACAAATCAATTAGATTATTTTTCTTTTCCCTCAATGTGACCTCATTTAAGAGTGAACACTCCCCCAGTCTTTTTGCTCAGCTATGCTGTTCTTTGTAAAGGAGCATGGTTCAGCAATATCCCATTTGCATAAATAGTAAAACAGTGCACTTGGAGGAGTAGTGAAATAAAGTAAGTTAATGGTATGAAAGAATGCTTTATCTGAGGTGGAGTTCGACTGGGGAATTAACAGAGATACTTTGGGGGAGCTCTGAGACCTGTGTAAGAAATATGCAGCCTTTAAATATTGTTCAGAAGGGGAGCAAAAAAAATAAACGAACATTTTAAATTATTTTAGCCTATTGTTAGGAATTCATGAGTTTGGATCCTCAGAGTATAACAACACCTGGCCAATGTTCCAAGAAAATAAAATTAGTCAAACTTGGTCATCTGTGAGCTGATGTATGACAAAGAAGGCAGATAGCACATTTTTTTAAATGATGTGCTGGTTGTAATTACATTTGAGAGAATGTTAGGCTAATTATTAGGCCAATTTGTCACTCTTTTGAAGCAATATGGGAATGAAATGGAGTTTGCATGTTTTCCCCGTGCTTGGTGGGTCTCCTAAAGGCACTCCAGTTTCCTCCCCCAGTCACAACACATGCAGATTAGGTTAACTGCTATTGGCAAATTTCCAGTTGTGTGTGAATGACAATCGGGCGTCGATCTGACTCCTTAAATAACTGAAAAATAAATGATGGTCATCTGATGTGTCTGATGGCATGCTGATGGACCAAAATACAGACAAAAAAATGAGAATGTTCAATGAAATATTCATTTATAATATACTCAGCAAAAAAAGAAACGCCCCTTTTTCAGGACTGTGTATTTCAACAATAATGTTGTAAAAATCCAAAT
>JAQMYK010000021.1:8415477-8426476 GCA_030014345.1 Clarias buthupogon
AAAACGTGTGTGGTATGTCAGACTCACATTGTTGAAAAGTGATAATGTGAAGTAGCTTGCCAAGTGAGGTTAAAAACTGCAGATACCCTGCAGTGTTTCCTCAACTCAGAACATGGTGATAACATCATCATTTTCGTCATGATTTAACTCACCTTTTTTCAACACATGACACACTGAGTGCAGATTGAACTTATTTGTTCTCAGTGTGCTTTTTCCTTCCGTTTTGTCTCTACTGATGATTGTTCCATAGGGGTGTGCACCTGTTCCAAGTACTCATTGAATTTGCCTATTTATACCCTTCTACTTCCGTTTTTCCATTGCAAAGACTTAAGTTAGTTTATTTCTGCTGGTCTAACCTGTGATACCTCATCTAGTGCACATTTTCTCATTGACTTGATGTTATTATGAATGCAATTGTGGAAAGGTTTGTTGCCATGCTTTACAATGATGATTCCCACTTTTTTCCCTTACTTGCATTCTGTTTCAATGTAACTTATAGAACAGATAACCCATCTTCTAGCACATGGCTGAATCCTAAATCGCTTTCAAACCCCTAAACAAGAGCACTACTTTGTATGCCCTCCATAGGGCATTAACTTTCCATTTAATGCTATTTGAGATTCAATCCCAGACCTCATGAAGTTAGTTGATATTCAAAAGTAAGTAATGTAAAAGTAAGTATATCTCATAAGTCTCTCAGGACTGTCCACCACCTCCATGGTTTATTCTCCTCAATATTTGCCTACATAGAATTAAAAAACTACTTTCACTGCTGTTAAATACACTATATATCCGACACATGTGATGCCAACCAACCACATTTTTTGAACTGGTATTGAGAGTGTTGTAACACGCTTGGAGGATTCCTCCCACTTGTGTGAGCTCACAAACGCCCATGATTGGCTAAAGCTGTGATTATAGTGAGAATGCCATTCATTCCCCGCCCCCGCAGAGAGCTTGGCCAATCTGCTCTCTCTAGGCTTCCAGCTGCAGGAGGCAACAGCATCCCCCGGGATTTGAACTTGCAATATTCAGGTGATAGTGCGAGCTCGTTACTGCTGCGCCACTCATGGTTCAAATCATAATCTGTTGATAATAAATAATGTTTGCGGAACTGTTGTGTAAAAGCAATATCACGGTGGAGTTGTACCTAATATCAGCATGACTGTGATGCCTCTGGCCACATCATACAGTAGCTATGGTGATATTCAAGCACTACGGCACTCCCTCTCATGTGGTATTGCTTAAACACATTACAGTATTACATGGTGAAGTGTTTCAATAATGAAAGTCATTACATTGTCAGAATAAAGTTATGAATGTTTTATTTGGGCCTTAATAGTTTTTATTTTTTATATCTACCAAAACCATTACGTGACCTTGATCTATGAGATGAGCTAAAAGTTATGACGTTGCAAAGTGATGCTTCATTACACAACCCAATTATGTTACAAATGGATCTCAGGGGTACATCAAACAACAAAACTGACAAATTTCCATCTTAGTATTATTTGGTTATTCGGAAATGAATTGCAGTCTTTATGACTGTTGGGTGATTTGAATAATTCAGTTTTTTCCAGGGTTTAGTCAGGTGTGATAGAGCGCCTTCATTTTTCATATATACATTACGGTGTGGCAGCTTGAACCTCTGATCTTCAGATCAGTAACTTAGAGTCTTAACTGCTGAACCACAAGTGTTATCCCAAATCCTCTCTGCATCTGCATATATGGTCCAAGAATAATATGCTTGACTTACAGGCTTTCCTGTTTGTATTGCTTTCCTCTTCCCCTTGAGCACTGCAATTTATCTGTTCCTCTCCTGCATGTGGGCCGTTCATTTTCTCAGATACCATGTTATTTTTTTAAACCCTACCTTTCTGAGGCCACCGCTTATCACCTGATATGCCACTCAGTTCATTGTAATTCAGGCATGGTTTCCAAACATTCTCTTCAGGGTGCTTCTAAATACATGTAAATGTAACCTGTTTCACTAGGCTACTGCTCCCTGCCACCCCAGTTTGGGATAATAGCCAATCCCAGACAGCAAGTGCTGACCCCTGAGACAGAGGCCTTATAATGAACCCCAGATACAATACGCACACACACATACACAAGCGGTGCTCTTTCACTTACTAACCCTCACCATCAGTTCTATGTTTTCCTAGAAAAAAGGGGAGAAAAAATGAAAAAGTGAGCGAAGTCTATTTCGAAAGCAAACTCCCACACCTCCAGGACCTGTCATCGACTGTCTGCTATTGAGCTCAAGCACTATATCAAGCTAATGGGGAGGAAAGTGGGTCATCATGAATTATTCACAAGCTTCCTCCACATAAAAGGAAATGTTTTCAATATGTCTTATGGAAATACAGTATAATAGGCCTGAAAACGTGGTGCAGATATGGATGATGATAAATCAAACATGACCATTAGTTCAGATAGCACCGATATTTGTCCACATACCATTTTTAGTGGAAACTATAGGCAATTAAAAGTTGTTTCTGCCTCAGACTGGTAGAACAATTCATTAATTTCCATGAAATGAAGAAACCTGTCATTTCCATCTGCAAGGATTACTCCCCTGCACCTCTGGCTGTCATCGAGGGAAACAGGCTCGCTGAAGGAGGAGTGACATTTCGAGTGAGGTTTTCTCCCCGCTGCTGTCTTCTCCTGGGCATGATGCTGACATTTAATTAGTAGGAGAATGGAGACAGTACTCCAGATTGAGCTTGTACTAACTCTGACCTTTTCAGGCCTTTGCTCTGCTCTGTCATTAGAATACCATCCGCCAGAAAAACACTATCGCAATAAGAATGCCAAATCATCAGCCTCAGGGCGTGGAGTAGCTCAGTTTAAAGCTTTGCCATTAAACTTGCGTTAAGTCTGGTCACTGTCGTCTCCAGTGCTTTCACACACTTACATTTATCCCTCTCACATTGACGCACTTGGTCTGTCTTACTATGTACACGTTACAAAGGAAATATAGGACTTTTCCATAGTGCACTGTCAAGGAACAGTTCCACCTGGCAAGGTAGAAATTTCTGAATTGACTCAGTACTTGATCTTCCCATCATATCCTCACTGTAGCGAAAGGTACAAATATTGAAGATCAAGTTTAGATCATTTTATTAATTTTATAAATTTAGACCAGCAATATACGACATGTGAAGTCCTTTTGCTACTTCTCGACTGCCAAGCTCATTTTTCATAGCATCCAATAAAGCACTGCAATGCTGCCACGGTTCATCTCGCTGCTTAAGATGGCCAAAAACCCAAGAGAAATATTTAAGAAGAACTATCAAGTGTTTCATGTTGGAGTGCTTTCATCCCTAACAAGAAGAAGTGTTTAAAAACCATCTAATACCCCTTATGAGGGCACAAAACTCTAACAGGCAGGGAGATGAGGAAATTAACAGTCATGGTGAGAGCTATTACTTGGTATAAAAAGATCTCAGTACATCTGCTCCTAATTTATGAATGAATTATTTCATTGTAATTAGAAAATTAGACAGAAATGCAGAATGAAGAACATTATCAGTAGAGTGATTAAATACCTTAACTTAATTCCTAATTCCCCTAAAGCATCATAGGCATCCTTTTAAACAAATACTAACAGAAAGAATCTAACCTGTTTAGAATAATTAACTCCTCTCTTAGTATCGATAATGTACTACAGTATATGTAACTCTTTAAAACTAGAACTAGTACTAAGCTGACACTAGGCCATGTCATTTGTCAAACTATTGTCCTCTATCAAACTTCCACTTAATTTCCAATATCCCAGAAAACATAGCTTAGACTATTTACACATTTTTTAGTCTGGGTTTAAGACTCATTACAGTATAAACAGTGCTGGTAAAAGTAATAAATTATTTACTGTTAGGGTTGCACCCATTTGCTTGTGACATGTTTTTCAATTTCAATACAGTTTTTGATGCCATCTATCACAGACAGACAGAAAAGATCATTTTGTTAAAGTCAAGGGCAAGAAAATTCCCTTAATGCTTTTTTAATACTTTTTTCTTAAATTCATAAACAACCGTTATATTAGAGGCAGAATATCAATATCAGATAAATAAGGCTAAGGACACTGGATGCAGAGTAACTTCTTGAAGATAGTAAGTGGAAGGTTAAGTAACTTCACCTTCAATTAATCATACAGTATATATATACTGTATATACATGTTGATAAACAGATGTGGCAAAGATGTTACTCTGTTTCAGAAGAGTCTTGCATCAAGAAAAGAAAACAAGTAAGAACAAAGAAGAAAAAATGTGGTTAAGAACTGAACAACATATTACCAAAAACCTGGAGGTATAAGGGTGAACCATCATCTTCAAGTGAAGAAATGTGGTTGGAAAACTATCTTGAATGAGTGTGACGGGAGATTACAAATGCTTAGTGAAATCAAATTGTGAAAGCAAAATAAGTAAGAGTAGAACTCACACCAAGGGTTATTTTTTTTTTTGCTGCACATGATGTAATGATTAATAGTCAAAGTAAGAGCATTTCCACATGTACAATGTAAAGAGAACTCAAGGGATTGAGATTAAACAAATGTGGAGCCTTGAAGAAAGCTACTTATCAGTCAGGCTAATCAGAAGAACAGCTTGAATTTGCGAGGGAGCATAAAGAATGGAATGCAGTGCATTGAAAAAAGGTCCTGAGGTCTGATGAGTCCAGATTTGATTTACCCTGTTCCAGATGGATGGGTGCATCAGGGTAAGACAAGAGGCAGATGAAGCATCATATCTTGTGCTTATCGTACAATCCTGTAGGGAATGCAGAGTCATGATCTGTATGTGCCCAAAGAATGAGGTCAACTGATGACCTAAATATACTGAATGACCAGGTTTTTCCATCAATGTTTTTATTGCAAGATGACATTGCCTGGATTCATCAAGCTCAAATTGTGAAAGGTTGGTTTAGGAAGCAGGAGACATCATTTTTACACATGGATTTGCCACCACAGAGTCCAGATCTTAACCCCATTGAGAATCATTGGGATGTCCTGGGAAGGCTTTAAACAGCGGTCCAACTCTCCCATCATCAGTACAAGATCTTGGAGAGAAAGTAATGTGATTCTGGATGGAAATAATTGTTGTGAGAACTCACTTACTTACTTAATCCTGTATACAGGGTTGTGGAGGGCCTGGTGAATTTACAAGGAGACTTGGGGCACGAGGCAGGGTATACCATGGACAGGGTGCCAATCCATTGCAGGGCACACACATACTTATTCACACACTACAGGCAATTTGGGAATGCCAGTTAGCCTAATCTGTAAATGCACACAGAGGCATGAATCAAACCGGGCCAGGAATTGACCCTAGACCCTGGAAGTGAATAGAATAGAATAGAATATTCAATTATTTGTCACATGTACTTTACAGCACAGTGAAATTTCTTCTTCGCATATCCCAATTAGGAAACTGGGGGCAGGGGGCAGGGTCAGCCAGCTTACAGCGCCACAAGTCAACCTTGCTAAACACTGCGCCACCATGCCACAGTTGTGACAACTGTATTTTTTTTCAGTGTAAAATATCTAAAGTGTACATTTTTTGGTTAAAATTTAAGTTAGATTACAGTAACATTTTCAAGCCATAATGTAAATATATAAATCAGCTTAGGATCCTTCCTAAGTCCTTACTACAAAGAGAAAATTTGATTAAATCACCATCTTACTGTATGCACACTGCATTAGCTCCAAGTAACCAACTGATTCTAAAATCTTACTAATGATCTAGAAACCACTGAATGGTCTCACTCTACAGTTCCTGAATGAGCCTTTTGTCTATTATAATCCACCACATCTGCTTTGTTCAAAAGGTGCAGACTCTTTGTTAACACCTAGAATAATGAACAGTACAGCAGGGAGCTTTTAAAACAAAGCTACCCAGCTGCCAATTAGTGTTCGGTATTCAGACACGGTCTCAATCTCATGTCTATGTTGAAATCCGTCCATTTTTTATTCATGGATTGTGTAATGGCTTCACTGCTTATCTTATTTTAAGGAGGTGTGGGGGGTATGGCTTTCTTTTCTTTTATTAGTTTAGGACGGTACAGAATAATAATTTTAGTCTTTTACCACTTTCCTCCCTTACCAGTTTACCTCCTTTACCAGATCATATATCTGCTACTACTGTGTAGATTCATTATGTTTTGAAACTGCTAAGGCACTGTGAGACATCCAAGATCAAATATAAATAATGAGGACTGGATATGAAGTCATGTCCATGCACCTGACACTTTCACACTATTGCATCATCAATTTTTATTATTTCTTTCAACAATGAATTGGCAAGTCATGGGGTGAGCCAAATCTTACTGTACCACTAAGTCTGTGGAGGAGGACTTGGCTTTTGTCCAGTTTGATCAATCTCGAATTGTCTGTCCCTAGATGTTCACTGAAATTGTTTTGGTATGAATTGTAACAGCAGCTAGGAAAATCCTACATTACTGTTTAACATCATGAAAAGCCACACCTATTATCTCTGGGTATTTATCAGCCCTTAAATGTTGTGACATCAATACCAATGACACTTGGCAGCCAAAAGAACCCAGATGTCCCTGAACTGTTGGGCTCAGATCCAGCTTTTCTGAGAGAGCTGAAATACTTTACTTGCTTACCAATGGAGGAAAAGAAAGAGTCAAGCTTTTAAAACTCCATTGAACACTACATTTAGGAAAAACTGAAAGGTAACAGAAATTGATGCGAATAGCCCTGTAACAAATTACAACAAGGTCTGAGAGGAAAATATGTCAAGTGACCTCAGATGAAGTTCTGCATGTGATGATGAGCAAAAGGATGCCCATATGGTAGTGAGTGTCGTGGTTCCTTTCCCTTGCTGCACCCTTGCAGCAGAACTGTCCAACCATAGACCACCATTTTTCTGCATAATTTAGCCAGTATGACACAGGAAGCAGCTGGTCAATGAGCCGTGTTTTCCCAGACAAATGGAGAGCTTGATCGAGGAGTCTGTAAAGGATCCAGCACCACAAGAATATTTTTAGAGATAATGTTTAAAATGCTTCTCACATACACAAACAGTCATCTCAGCTCCCTTTGAAGTAGTCAGTGACATATGAAGCACAGTCTAATATTACTGTGTATGTATCCAAAAAGCATCAAATACATAAATACTTAAGATTTTCTCAAAGTTCTCAAAAGAATGCCTTCATATTGTTTTGCTCTCGCGTCATTTATCCTTGATGGACTCGCTGCAGTTTGAATGAGTCTTGGATTTGTTGTGTGATGAAATATACATTTCTTGCAACATGTTTGGTCTAAAATCTGTGTTATTGAGGCACCATGCATCATATGACATAATGAATTAAAAACTGAAAACTTTGATGTATTAAAACTTGCGGCCAGACTTATGGAATAGTTTTGCATATTGTGATTTATTTATTACAAGCATTGTCATGAATAAAATATGTATGTCGTGTAAAATATGAAATGGTGGAGCACAATGTTTCCAAGCTACACTGCTACAAAACATTGTTAAGCTAGAAGCAATTTAGTAGCTCACTGCATTGAATAAACAAAGCTGTTTTATTATTATTATTATTATTATTATTATTATTATTATTATCACTTTAGATAATCATATTACTAAATAATTGTGCTATCCAGTCTGCAACTTGAATTAACCTATTAACCTCAGGTATATTTCCTGGCATGACACTTGGTCTCCTGGGCTCCCCCTAGTGGAGGCTAAATGTCTTCCTCCTTCAATTTATGAATGGTCCTGCTGCCACTACATGCCCTTCATCTTAGTTTTCCCTTATTTCTCCACCTCTCTTCAGTTTTGACACCTAAATCATGGCACAGGATCTGACAAAATGATGAAAAAAGCTAGGCCGCCTTCTTTAGACCCATCAAAAGCACTGAGCTGTGATGTGCAGATAACCCTCCCCACTGCCACACACACACACATACAAAGGCCCCAGGCTCCAGCAGCACACTCAACCAAAGGAAGGAAATCAAAATGGCAAGGGAAAAAATATCCCCCCCACAGCACTGGTGCTTATGTGATATGGAAATATAAGCTGCACTCTGTATTTAAATATTGGTGATCAGTAATAAAGAAGAGTGAGGAAAAATTACTCCTGAGAAGGAGAGGAACAGGAAGGACACTTGGATTCATCAAGTGAGTAAAAAAAAAAGAACTCCAGAAGAGCTTTAAAAAAAAAATTAGAAGATGCTGCAAAAACCATGATAAAGGTGAAAGACAAGTGAACTACATTTGTCATTTTAAATAACCTGACAAACCACCAGAAAATCACTTTAAGAATGCATGTACAGTAAGTCAGCTCTAAGGATGAGGAATTTTCACCTTATTAATATTAACATAACTTTTATTGTCAACCCTGGATATGACCCGGATTTTTGCAAATTTGAATATTAAGTATATTTATATATCTTAATATATTTACACTTGCTTAATTCTTCCCGCATTTAAACACATTTCTTACGCAGAACTCAGTAGAACTGAGACATCATTATAACACTTGTTCTCACTCATTCTCTATACCACTTATCCTGTACAGGGTCATGGGAGGCCTAGCGCCATGGGAGGCCTAGCGCCATGGGAGCCTATCCCATGGGGACTCAGGGCATGAGGTGGGGTACACACCCTGGATGGTGTGTTAGCCCATCACAAGGCACACAAGCACACAATTTGAAAATGCCAATTAGGCATTTAGGCAACTTTCCTTTGGGAGGAAACTGGGGTACTCTGAGTAAACCTACCAAGCATGGGGATAAAATGCAAACTCCATGCACACAAACCCGAAGTGGGACTCGATCCATTCAAGCTGTCTTTGCCAAGCAATGTTTGGCCTCAATGACCTATGATTTCCCACCAGTGGTCATTTTTTTTTTAGGGGAAATTAAATTGCTGGGGACACAACCTCGGTCAATCCACAGACAAATATGCACATGCACACCCAATGGGAAAACCCTGGAAACTTGGAAATGCGACTCAGTGTACAGTATAATGCATGTCTTTGGACTGCTTGAGAAAGTGCCCAGTGGAAACCCATAAAGCAGAGGGAGAGCATGCAAATCACAAACAGACCAGATACAAGATTTGAGTACTCAAACCCTAGAGATGTGAGGCACTGTAACTGTATTGCTATATAGCTATGTTAAAAAAAATAAATGTGTTTGAAATCAGATATAAATTGTAATTGTAATATTTGAGTAACTGTAGGTTTAACCATTCTACCCAAGCTGCAGGCTATCATTTGTCCTAGATAATTTTCTGTTATATAAGCAGAGACGGGTAATCCTGATCCAACCACGAATATATCTGCAACTGCTATTTTCACAAACTACCCATCTTTTCTTTTCCGCCTGAAATACAGTATGTTCCCTTCCTCTATCTCACTTGACCCTGAGTGCCTCCCTTAACCTGGTCTACAGCAAAGGGCAAGCACACAAAAGAGCTGCACATTAAAGATTCATAGGCTGCCTGCTTATATCTGTCACATATTAATGTGAGCAAAATGCATGAAGCCTGCTGGGAATTGTTGGCTGTGTCACCACAGGTGGAAGCTTGCCAGCAGAAATCAATAGAGCCACTTGTGCGTATCTTCCACAGGGTGTAGAGCAGGAGGAAGGAGAGTTCAGGTTTACCTTTCTCCCACACATAACACAAGGTAAGTGAGGTGCTGAGCAAGACTAAACACAGTGAATACAGAGTGCCCACTTAAAAGAATGAAGCCAGAAGCAGCATTTTCATGTCCTCAAATTGTACGTGATCACCTACCAGAAATATGAGCACGCACATATAGTCGGAATCGGTGAAAATTGAAAGAATCCTAATGGAAGGATTTGTTTATACTCGTCAAAACTGCAAATATGTAGCGAGCGATTAGATCATCGGACCGCTCCAAATGGCAGTTGGATGAGTTCCTGGTTTCTGTTATGTCTGCCTCACACACATTATGCTATATTGACATTGGCTGCAGTGTCCTCAGAGTTAAAGGGATGAGACAAATGATGAGTGAGGAGTGAGCTCAGGTCATCTCACTTCACCTGAATGAAAAGATCTGATTGCTGGTGAGCTGGAAGGAAAAAGGTAATTGGTTGTAACCTTCTCCTTTTCATGACGGACCTTTTTCTTTAATAGATATTTGGTAGAAAGAAAAAAAGTGTCAAATTCTTATTACAAGCTCAGAACTGAATCACCTGTGTGAAATTAATTACTGATTTTTTAAAAGGTCTAGTGCAGAGGTCAAGAACACATGTTGAAATTGCTAATGTGAAGGGCCACTGCGGAAAAAAAAAAAAAAACTAAATAATTTTATCTTATTTAAAGCTTTGAAGGCAAAGAACCAAAAAGAGGTTGGTAACCTCTGTGGGCATTCAAAATATACCACAAGAAAAATCACATATTTGTAGAAAAGACATATTTTTTGTTTTGAACATTTATATATTTAAATGTTTTTTTATACAGAGTCAGCCAAACAAAAAGGTATACACACTTCAGGAAAAGAAAAACTTGTATTAAATGTATTGCTAAACATTATACATTGATATATATGATAATAATATATTAATATAGTATACTGTACATCATACTATTTTTCTTTTCCTGATGTGTGTAAACGTTTTTGGGGGGCTGACTCTGTATACAGTGGAACCTTGGATTACAGGCATAATTCGTTCTGGAAGCAGTCTCGTATTCCAAAACACTCGTAAATCAAAGCAAATTTTTCCATGAGAAATAATGGAAATTCAAATTATTCGTTCCACAGCCAAAAAAAATAAATACATAAAAATAATTAACATGAAATATAAAGTAAAAAAACAAATTAAACATCTAAATAAATCCTGACAGATAAGTGTTTCCATTTGTGCGCGCAGATGCTGTGTGTGTATGTGTGTGTGTGTGTGTGTGTGTGTGTGTGTGTGTGTGTGTGTGTGTGTGTGTGAAGCTAAAGTAAGGAGCCCCTCCCCCTCTCCCCCTTCTCGTCTTACACAGTTACCCT
>JAQMYK010000021.1:8440544-8462787 GCA_030014345.1 Clarias buthupogon
TTCACAATCTCTCCTCTGAACATGTCCAAACCACCTCAATCTGGCCTCTCTGACTTTATCTCCAAAACATCTAACATTGGTTGTCCCTCTGATGAACTCATTCTTGATATATAGTTTGAGTGAGTCACATGCTTCGGGTTCATCATGCTTTCCTATTTACAAAGGCTGCTCTCGAACCACATGTACTGTAGGAGCTGGACTGAGAATCAAAGAAACATAATTTTATGCTTGTTATACTGTAATTATGTATATTCTGTCATAATAGCTGCTTATAAGTAAACCTCTTTGACTTGTTTACAAGAACAGTCTGAAAAGCAAAATAGATGCTGACGCCAGAGTGTGATACAATTCTGCTGTGGCTCTTCCCGCTATACTGAATTACCTCATTTCACCTGATACTCTACTCGCATTTCTTAACATTCCTATTTTTGATAAAGTAAAGCTGGGGCCTTGGAAGACACAGGGTTGGCTTGGTGTTTAAGGTGTTGGATCATGGACCAGGAGATCCTGGTTTGAGCTCCGATGTTGCCGGGTAGCTACTGTAAGTGCTCAGATAAAATCGGGTGTCGAGCTGGCAAACCACAACCAAATATCTGCCATAGAATCAGCAGCTCTCTATATGTTGCCCGGTGTGCTGAGCAGCATGTACTGTAGATGGAACCATCCTTGCTGGACATTATGCTCGGCCCCAACAATCCCCCCTGAATATGATCACAGAAGAATTTTCTGATGTCCAGTTACAGAGGTCAATACGGCTAGAGTCGAAATAAGATCATCTGAAATATTCATTTTAGTCCCATCATGGTATCAAGCATAAAATAATGGGACAATTCTTGTTTGGGCTACTGATGCATGGTTAGGTGAACGCACGCTGCATTTCACCAGCTGCGAGATTACATACACTACCATGCATGCACACTCACACTGTGTGGTGTAACGATCTGGATCACAACGTGTGCCCCGGCTTGTATTTTGGGTTAAACTGCATTGCTTTGACATTGTGACATTGTGGTGACAGTGTGGCTTTCCTTCCCATTATTTTCAATCAGAGTTAATCCACAGGCAAATTTAGGAGCTAGTTAATACTCAAATTTGAAATTTAATTGGGAAACCAAATCAAAACTGGAGCATGTTCCCTATAAAAGGGGTCTAATGACACCAATGCAATAAAGTCATTTCTGAGACCCACAGCCTGGCCACACTGGTGCCAAAGCTAAGGAATTGAAGGAAATATGTCACCATGGAGGTGTTGCCCCTTACCAACATCTACACCTTCATGGGTATACAGCATGCCCACGTTCTGGAGCACCTCCAACTGTAAGGTGGGCACTCACAAAGATGGGGCTTCAAGATGAGCTGACGGCCTTCATCAAGGTGGCCGGCACTAAATGCTGAGGCCAGCTCATAGCCAAACAGCTGCCAACAATACCAGATCTGTTCCCCAGAACAACACTGGCAGCACTTCCACAGGCCGACCTTAGGCATGCATAGTCACCTACTCGACAGCCACTCTGGCTGCAGGTGGAGGAGCGCAGTCAGGGTAAAATAATCAACCTTGTAATTCTTAGGATGTCCACAAAAATAACCACTCCTGACACATGACAACACCCTCAGGCATGCCTTTAACCAAGTGAGTGTAGTCAGTGGTCAGAGAATCCAGCATAATGTGGAACTTTCTCCATCTCTATTTTGAGATGAAAAGGGACAGGTTGTACCAGAGTCCCACAGGACACGGGACACTCAGATGACAGAGGAAGTGACACAGTTGCTGATTCCATGACACTACCCTTATACAAATTATTAGCGATTTGCACCAGCGTTTATAATCTTCAAAAGAATGAAATGGTCGAATGATTTAATTACAATGGTTAAAAACATGATGAATCACTAGTTTGCTCACAATTTGGTTCAAGCCACATCATTTAACATGCGGCACAGTCCCGCAAGGCTCCACAGGAATTTCCCTAAATGAAATATTGCATGGTTGGAGACTTCATGTCTGTTTCAGGCTGCATGGCTCCCCAGGTGAAGGGACAGATGAGGCCAGCAGGTAATATGTAATGCACTGATATTCAGGTGTTATTTTTTGTTGACTGCTAGACAAAACCAGTGATGGAGTGTGTGCGGGCAAATGTGTGTGCCTATACACATTATGTCTTTCATTAAAAGTAAATATAGAAAAAGAAAAAGTCACATCAGAGACCCGCAACCTGCTTGCCGTCCTTCATTCTTCAAAAAACTTCATTCTATTGATAATTACATTATTTTTAATATTATTATTTGAAGCATTCATATGAGCATATTAATAGAAATAATTGCATATTGTCATAGCTGCTGGTAAACAAAATGAATCAAAACCTTCTGACTACTGAACAAGCACTTACACCGTCTTTTTTTATAATGCTATTAGAATATTGCATACTGAAACATTGAACTGAAAAGCTTGCTAGAACATTGCAGTAGGTTTTACAGTGTGTAAAAACATTCCCATATTCCCCGTATTTTCCCCTTTAATAAAACCTAAAGATTCTTAAAACCACTGTGGAAATTGTTCTGCCATAAACCAAGGAGACAGTGTTGAACTTGGCAATACAACCGGCTGACCACTGAAGATGAAGTAGTAAATTACCAAAGCACACTTTCAGGCATGAAATAAAGCATGGCAGAAAGATGGATGAATCACCGGTAGGAAGTGAACAGAAGTATTTTAACTGCAGCAGGACAATAAACACACTAATAAAGAAACTATGATGTTTTGTAGGGTAGAAAAGTGGACTTTTCTTTTACTAGCCAACTCATTCAACGATGTGGATCCCAAAAATGTGAAAATCCCTTGATACAAGTAGGAACCAAAAAAAACAAATAAATAGTGGCATTACAGGCCTGACAGAGAATCATGAAGATGTACAGTAGAGTGTTGGAAAAATGCAAAGAAGTCCACATGTAATGTATTATATAGTATTATATACATCTGTTTTGTTTGTGTTTATGTAAATAAAATAGTCGAATAGTGTATATTGGATGAGAGAAAATGCAGAGTGTAGACATTTTTCTTTGCTGTCAAGGGCAATACAATGAAACATAAAAGCAACAGAAAATAATAAATCAGCTAAGAGATGGTATGCGTAGGGGAAACTAATGAATATTTAATAGAAGTTTAGTCTATTGCACATTTATTGTTGAGGGTGGAAAGACTTTCTGTAATTACTTAAGGCAGAGAGGATGGTAAGAAAGTCTCAAATAGCACTTAATCCAGCACATACATCATGCCCATCTTCAGGAATAGCACTTGATCCAGAACATACAGTACATCATGCCCATCTTCAGGAATAGCACTTGATCCAGAACATACAGTACATCATGCCCATCTTCAGGAATAGCACTTGATCCAGCACACGTTCTCACACTCTCACTCATTCTCTATAATACTTATCCTACACAGGGTCGTGGGAGGCCTGGCGCCTATCCCAAGGGGACTCAGGACATTAGACAAGGTATACCCTGGATGTTGTGCCAATAGGTCACAAGGCCCAAGCACTCACACTCACACACAGTATGGAGAATTTCCAAACTTTAAAAACATTAGCTTACTCGGCATGTCTTTGGACTGTGGGAGGAAACCAGAGAACTTAGAGGAAACACAGGCATGGGGAGAACACGCACACAAACCGGAAGGCAGAACTTGAACTTTTCACCCTAACCATGATGCCACCTTGCATTTTAATTTTTTGTAATTTCTAATTAGCAATAATAACTGTCTTTCGGCTGCTCCAGTTGAGGGGTCGCCACAGTGAACCAACTGATCTGAACAACAACTTGGCACAGGTTTTACACCAGATCCTCTCTTTTGATCCGGGTTTGGATCAAACCCAAACGCACTGCATCCAGTTTGAGCACTGGCTAGGAATCGAACACAGGTTTTCCGCATGGTAGGCGAAAACCTACCACTGAGCCACCAATGCCCTAAATTGGTAACTAATCATGTTTACAAAGTTGATATAAGGTTTCATAAATTCAAAAATACTGTATATTTCAAAACCCTACATACATTCTCAATAGGATTCAAATCCAGAGCTTTGACTTGTATGCTGTATGATGGGATAATCATCTTAAAAACAAACAGCTTTTCTCCAAACTCAGTTTCACAGCTGATGAGATTAAAGCCTCCTCAGATATCTACTGTACCAGTAAGTATTAAGACAACATGTGTTGCCATATATTATGGATGTTCGTTGGAGACTATCTGACTGAAGAGTTGTACTGATTATAATCAGCTGGTTTAGTTAATAAAGGGAGCAAATGCATGGCAGGACTGAAGCCGGAGTGTACACCTCTGCAGAAAAATGCCAAAATTAATTATCTCAGAACTGTGAACTGGTGTGGAAAATTTCTATACATGATCTTCAGGAAGTAATCAAGCAGGTATGGATTGAGCGAGTCATACCAGAATACAGCAGAAATCTTTTTGATTCTATGCCCATCTACATCTGGCAGGTTTTGAATCATAAAGGAATTTATAATAAAAATATTGATTATTGTATGGGAAATTTTAGCATTCTTTAATCTAAAAAAAAATGAATTTTACTTTAGTCTCAAAATGTTTGGCCACCATTGTATGTTTCCTGGAATTTCCAATCTCAGTACCATCTCTGGCAAAAAAAAAAAAAAGTCATGATGCTTCTACCTTTGTGCTTCACTGTGAGTATGATGGTGCCCTTGTGCTTGAGTTTACAGTAAATATTGCTGAGTTCTGTTTTTTTTTTTGTTTGTTTTGTCTGATTTGTCTAAATCTTTTTAGAAAAACATTGTGTTTCTTCTTTTTTTTTGTATGGATTGCAGGCACTGTGAGTAGTTCATTGCTTGTTGTTCTCTATATAACTGTTGTTTCTATTGCTTTCAAATCATTCTGCAAATTTTTTTTCTTTTTGGTTTTCTGACTGCTACTACATTTCTCTTACCTTTTTAACGCTTATGAATACAGTACATCAATGACGCAACGTAAAGTCCATTGTGCTTGTTTTGTTTATGAAATATATTTGTTATGCTTATACAGACAGGTTTTTTGTTTATGCTTATGCCATATAAGAAAATAACCAAAATAAGAAAGGATGAATACTTATTCCCCCTCGTGGTATTTAAAACTGACTTTAAACTCCATTTCATAGTTTCAGCGTGACCTACTGTGGTTACATCAAACTGGCAGAAAGAGATGCTGGACTTGATACTGTTCCTTACACAGGCTAATATTGCACAAGAAATCGAACTTGTGTGTGAGTGTGTGTGCAGCCCAACCCAGCTCTCAAATCCATAGTCACATCTGTGTTCTGAATACTGATTCGACTGATGTTTCAGTATAAAACTCGACTTGATGAAACTCTGCTCACTCAGTATGATATGCATCCTCTCAAATTTAACTGCAATTTTCTGTCTTATGGTCGTTGGAGCAGGTCAAACGCAGTGTCCCACATCATTTTGTAGCTTTTTTTTATTTATTTTTTTAGATATACTGATTGCATTAGCAGGATAAACAGATAAATTTGCCCAACAGGAATTGAGAACTACTGTTGTGTAGCCTGTCGCTTATAATTCATTGGGATTAGTGGAAAAAGAGATCCATCTCCATTATATGTAGTCGTCTACACTAATGTGACTGCAAATGCGTCCATTAAAATGCTAAACACTCTTTAGGTGCGGCAGAATAATGTTTGATCAGTGTGCCCTTGGCAATATCTAAGATTCTCCATTTGAATAAGAATTTATAAAGAAGGTCATGTATTCAGCATTCCTAACCTGTGTAGGTGAGAAACACAGGAGATTTTTTATGCCTGTTCATGTGCAGATTATGTTTTAATCTGTATGTATAATGGGCAAAAGAATATAGAGGACATCTAAATATCCAAATAAGATATTTGTCCACATCTAGACATGGTCATAGGATGTGACCTTGACTAATTACAGTTATGCAACACCTGAACAAAACAAGCTGAAACTTTATTAAACACTTCCCAAAATATGCCAATCTGCCATAACATCATAACCATCTAGATTTTGGGTTCCCCTTGCTTTGGGCATGACTCCACAGGACCTCAGGAGTGTGTTGTGGTGCCTGACACTGGGATGTCAGTGCGTCCTCTGGGTGCCATGTTTTTTTGGGTTGGGCTTACATAGATCGGACTTGTTTGCCCTTGGGTGCTCAATCCAGCCTTGCACCCTTTGTTCGCTGGTGTCCAAGTCTTAAGATACTTATATCATAGCCAGCATTGGCGTTATTGTTGATCAGTGTATGTCATTCCTTAAGTCACATGACTTGAACTTAGGAGTCTCAAATCACCATGTGAGTTTAACTTTGGCCTCAGCTTAGGTTTAACACCATTTTTGCACCCAGGACAATTTCAAAACACAAAACTCAACATCAAGCACACTATTAATATTATATTTAATACATTACTGCAAAAGTACTGTGTGTGGGAACCTAAATAAACTTTACAACCGTTCCCAACGCAATGTCAGCTCAATGACTCTGATTCAGAAATTCAGCAAACCCACCGTTGTTGTTGCTCAACAATCTAATGCAACTCCCAAAGGCATACATGCAATCAAATATTCAGGCCAAGAGTCTATCATTCAGCCAAGAAATGAAAGCCAACAAAGCTGGGAGATGGGAAGCCAAGAAATTATCCTTAAAATAAATATCCGGTATGGTCTCAGTGCCATGAGAGCAATCAGTTTGTTGGAAATTGATTTTTTTTAAACAAAGGAATGTGTGGATATAAACAGAATAAAAAGACGTAGGAACTGATGAGCAATTTATCCAGATCTAGTCTATGAATTCTGCACTATGAACATTTCCTACAATGTTTTTAAATTTAACTTTCTCAAATACTGTAGCTCCTCTGACTCTTTTTTTTTCCCCCTCAATTTTCTTATGTTACAATCCATTTGCTAGGCACAGCCTGAGGTAGAGCTTTCCGTCTGAAGTGCACTGAATGTTGCTCTTCATTTTTCCTTTTTTTTCCCCCTATTCCTCTAAGCCTCCAGGAGGCCAAACAGCCATATAAGAGAGGTTCAGGCATCACATAACGCCATATACTGTAGCACCACCCCCACCATACACATTTACACTTTCATAGAGCGCAATCCCATAAACCTGTTCATGCACCAAGGCTTTTGTTTTACTACCATTTGTCCAATTATTTGATAGGCATCAAGTCATTATTCCCATTTATGTCCACATCTAGAGTGCACGCCATCATCTACAGAGGAATACAGCATGTTATTTAACACAGCTTGTCCCGTTATTGTTATCACTGTAATGAGCACTTTATATAACAACATGTCAAAAGCCAAGAAAGACAAAAGTAGGCCACTGGAAATTAACCAGAGAAAGGTATCCAAATTCTATACAACCATTTATTAAGTAAATACTATCTTTATCCTTTGTGATTAAAGCAATTATTTATTTTGATAGTGGTGACAGTTATTAATTAGCAAGAGTCTTTAAACAGTACAAAATGGATAGGTTATTAAAAAAAAAACAAAGAAAGACCTTTAAAATGTCAGGTTACAGATGTTCACAATACATATAATTTTATAACATGGTTGGTAGGATATCTCTTTCCTTTTCGCTTCACTTCCCCCTAACCTCTTCCATATCCTGTGAGTTTAACATAGATACATACAACATACTGTGTTTTTTACGGTATATAACCATAAATCATAAATGTCAACTCTTCTGATTCATCACCGTCAAAAAAACGATATCAAAGCCAATTAATGTGCCAAAACTCACATGTGTTTTCTTTCACACTAGCTAAGCAAGCTAGAATAGCTACATAATTCATTAGATCAGCTGCCTGTAGGGCGACATCACTCATGCACGAAGTTTATCAGAGGCATCTGATAAGAGACATGACAAATAACTCAAACAGCAAATAGTTCAAGATACCTAAGCAAGCGATCTTGATAAGCGATCATCGCAGGCTTTTTTTTTTCCCATAAAAGGGAGTTTTTATTTTTCTATTGCGCTAGATTCCACAATCCTCCAGGGAGCAAGGCTGAGGAGAGAAGACACGCTAGGCATCTGAAGTCCTCCTCTTTCCGTCTGATCTGCCAGCATGACGCCAATCAACACTACGCTCAGAACCTGCTGAGCGCTGGAAGATTTAAAGAGAGAGGGAATTGGAGAAAATAGAAAAAGCCATCTTTCGAGGCTGAGCTTTCTTGCTCTCGCTCCCTCCGTTGGATACCGTCTCTCACCCTGTTAAAAGGACAGCAGGTTGCTCTTGCAGCGAGAAAGCATATGTGCTCATCATATGCAGCAGTGTGGTCTCCTCTGTGTGGCTCCAAACTGTGGACAATGCCTTCGATATATAAAAGTAGGCATGGCCATAACTAGGTGTGAGGACACCAAGGTCATCAGACTTCGGTAGTCTCCGAAAGTTTTGTTGGTTTGATTTTCCAGCTAGTAAATTGTGGAAAAGCTGTATTCACAAAATAACAGTGTTTAAAAATTTATTATTATTATTAATATTATTATTATTATTATTATTATTATTATTATTATTGATGATGTTAATTGATGAAGGATACAATTTGCATTGTGTTATATTAACTATGTTTTATTTCTGTGATCCTCACTTAAATTCTAATCCTTGAGTAGAAAGTTGAGTTGAGTCTGAAAAGAAAGTAGCCTGCAGTCATTTTTCTACTCATGGCCTAGAAATGAGTCAAGCACTCTCACACTTAAGTTGAGAGTGCATTACTTTGGCTTGAGAAATGGAAAATCCTTACAAATGGGGAACGAGGGCCCAATTGCAAGCACTTATATCATTTTCAGTCCATCTATGTCAAACCACCAACGTAAAAAAAAAAAAATGTAGAAAGGTTAAGGAAAGTCGTAGAACTGTGCAGTATAATTTGACCTTAAAATCTGCAAAAAGATAGAAAGTATTGTAAGGTCATTTTAAAAAGTCCAGCCAATCACAGTTAGTCATTTTTGGGATTCTGTCCATTTTTTCGCACGAGAGAATTGACAATGAGTTCCACATTTGCTCAATCATTTCCCATCCTTCTCTGCATTCATACTCTGGCAGACAGTTCTCCTTGAGACAGCTCACTCAGACGGTCCAAAAGAAAAATGTGACCTTTTTGCCCCAGTCTGGACACGTACAGCGCACCGCCAATCCTTTGTGTTTTTTGTTGCCTTTAACAAATTAAAATATATATTTATATGCTATTCTGAGTTAAAGGAAACCTTCCTTTTTTCCTTCAAGGACGTTTTTTTTTTTTATTAGTCACAACTGATGCTACAGCAAGAGCCAGGTCTGAAAAGAAGGTTGAGAAAGCGTCTGAGATCAGCCAAGAACAGGAAGGAACATTGGAGAATAAAAATGAAGTGGGGGTGGGTGTCAGACTTTCCTACAAGAAAAGAAAATGGTGAAGTTAACGGTGAGGAAGGAGAGTAAAATCAAGACTCGAAGAAGAAAGTTTAAGACGCTCTCGGTCTGGATGTGTTTACAGTAGCACTAGGTGTCTACTGACAAAAAGATAGCTTCAGTCAGTTTTTGCTGGTTGCTATGAGCATAACAACCAAGTCGAATCAAGTTACTGCAATCTCAATTTTGCATTAGTGGATCATTTTAGCTGGATGCTGTAGATTTGTTAACTTCACACTCACTCCCTCATTTTCTATACCATTTTATCCTGTATTCAGGGTCGAAGGGGACCTTGAGCCTATCCCAAGAGACCTAGGCCACGAGACAGGGTACATCATGGATGGGGTGCCAATCCATCGCAGGCCACACACTCACACGCTCATTCACACACTACCATCAATTTTGGAACACCAATTAGTCTGACCTGCATGTCTTTGGACTGTGGGAGGAAACCAGAGTACCAAGCACAAGGAGAACTTGAATGAATACAGACCTGAGGTGGGAATTGAACCTGGACCCTGAAAGTACAAGACGACAGTGCTTACCACTAAGCCCCTCTGCCACCTGTAACTGTTGCCGTAATCATGACTGTCCTATGCTCATATTGTATTGGACTGTGGGAGGGAACCAGAGAAAACCCTCCAAACACATGGAGAGAACATGCAAACTCCATGTACACACAGACCTGAGGTGGGACTCGAACCCCGACCCTGGAGGTGCAAGGCAGTTTTATTAGATGTGAGATCAAAACAAAATCCTTTCCAGTGACTTAACAGTTACCACAGGCTAAATACATGCACAGTTTAAGGAAATCAGTCCCAAACTTGCTTCTTTATATTATTCCTCTTAAAACCTTTGGTGGAGCTGTTGTGCTTGGTTTATTAAAAATAAATAAATAAAAAATAATTTTAAAACTCTGATATGTTTACATTAAATAATCCCATATGCTTGGCAAAAATAAACCTAAAAAAAAAGAAATGTTTTTCTTTTACGACTGAAAAACATAGGAGCTGGCCACACCACTAGTCTCTCGGTATGCTGGCTCAATGCATTTATAGACCCTTTGCACTTTATGTCACAGCATCTGTCCGCCATGATCCCAGCCACTTCTGTACGGCAAAAGGGACGTTACGTACCAGATGCCGGTGCCAAAACCCACATACTGTACTGTACAACACACTTTCGGGAAGAAAACATATTGGATAACATTATGTCATCTTAAAAAACACTGCCTCTTTAATAATTGCTTTCTTGTCCATCCAAATTGCCTCGCGTCTAACAAGAGCAAAGCTAAGTAGCTTCTAATACAAGGTTAAATCCAAAATAACTTTATAACACCTAAACAAGGCCACTACTTGGTAAGTTTTAGTACAACACAGCTTTCCATTTTTTTCCATTCTATTTGGAACTCAACCCTGGAGAGGTTAGTTAGCAATTAATTAGAAAAATTAAAATGTCAGTCAAATTAGACAATGTTACCTGGACAACATACAGTATATGAAGCATAACACACGGCGTAACATAATCTTATTTATAACAAAAGTACCGAATGAGTTAATGCTAACGCGACCAAATCCATGAGGAATAACATATTTGTACAACATTTAAGGTGATCAGGTTATGATAACAAATCACTCACTCACTCATAGTCTATATCGCTTAATCCTGTATACAGGGTCGCGGGGGGCCTGGAGCCTATCCCAGGAGACTTAGGGCTCGAGGTGGGGTACACCCTGGACAGGGTGCCAATTCATCACTGGGCACACATATACTGTACACACACTCACACATTACGGGCAATTTGGGAATGCTAATTAGCCTAATCTGCATGTCTTTGGACTGTGGGAGGAAACTGAAGTACCTGGAGGAAACCCACCAAGCAAGCACAGGGAGAACATGCAATCTCCATGCACACAGAGGCTGGAAATTAACCGGGCAGGGAATCGAACCCATACCCTGGAGGTGCAAGGTGACAGTGCTAACCACTACATCACCGTGTCACCTGATAACAAATTAAACTTTTGTAACGTGTGAATTAATATCAGTTTTACCTACCTTGTTTCTCTTTTAAATTAAAGTTACAAAGTCCACTACGACATATTGCATATGAAAATAATCAGCAGAACAGAAGTAATCTGTTGCTAGGTCACTCTTTAATCTGCCTGACAAAGCATCAGGTAGTCCTCTTGGTAGTCAGGTAATGTGGAGTCATAATTGGGAATCTGAATAATTCCTAACTCATATAAAGTTAGATATGTCCCGAATCTGCAATAACATTTTTCACTTGAAATTGCTTTTGCTTGTTAAATTTTGTTTTGCATCACATGATTCTGGCACGGGCGAAGGTGCCAAGCTGAGAGCAGCTGGCCATTTCACAGCTCCTGCTTTTATAAAACAATACTGAAGTAATTATGTCTAATTACCTCCTAATCACTCCCCATCCATCTCATATCTTTAATCAGCTCTTACCACCTTCCATTCCAGACCCTACTCTGCTGATAAATCTGAGTGTGTGTGTGTGTAGCTCCCTCCACAACACACAACACACACACACACACTGCTTCTACAATCCCCTAATCTCTACCAGGAAGGATGGCAGCATATGTGCACGTTAAAAGCAATTTAAGTTCTCAGGGTTCTTAATGCTTTCTGTTACAACTACAGCAGGGTGCCAGCGTCTATTAGAGAGTGCTGTTTTTATTTTATCAATTATTTAAAACCTGGAGCACATTCCATAAATGATAATGAAACAAGAGTATATCATTCTTCACCGAGTCAAAAATAGAGCCATGAATGATTTGTGAATATGATATTAGGATTAGTTTCATAAATGGATTTCACAAATAGCTAAAAGAATGGATTTATCTCAGTTTTGAATAACATATCCTATCAGAATTAAATTTATTTTTCATTACTGAGAAACATTGTTTGTACATGGTTTCTTTTGACTCATGTTGTAGATATTATACTGTAGAGTTATTATAAAAGAGTAGAAGAGTCATAGCTATCAGTCTTTAGGATTTATCTAACCTATCTAATTGAATCTACATGTTCATGTCAAACTGGGACTTCTGATTGTGTAGCATAACAGAACACAGTTATGAGAGGATAAATCCCTTTATTTCTTTAATTAACCCCCTGCTACACTAATGCACCTATCCCAGTGCTTGGATACCATCAAGGTATAAAGTTTACTCAATACTGTACGCCAGAGCCGTGATCAGGCTGCCTGCTTCATGTCTGGATCCCGCGGCCTCCCAGAAACCCAAACAAGTGGAAATGGCTTGGAGTGGGGTCCAGGCTGTACAGATGATGTGCCGATACAAGTAATACACGGCTTACTGAATGGTCATGGAAACAATTGCAGTGGGATTTTTATCCACGGACTTCTTTGAAACGTTTGCACCAGTCAAACGTTTTACTGCGGCTAAGTCTCATCAACGTACTGTGATGAAGTCTTCTGTAAATGTCAATCAGTTTCAGAAATTTCATTATCAGAAAGTCCTGGTTTGACTCGAACAGGTAGTAACGAGGTACATTTACTCTGTTACGTTTTTATTGCACCATACTGTTTACTTTTATTTGAGTAGATTTGTGGAGAAGAAACACTACTCTTAATCCGTTACTTTCGGGAACACTCGACTCGTTACTTTACTAACCATTTATTCTACACATTAGATATTCTTTGTTTTTCCCAGAGTAATGCAGCCGGTGGATCTACTGTACCACATGACTGTGTTTCACCAATCAGATGTAGCAACGATAGTCACATGACTCTGTTTGACCAATCAGCCACAGTAATAATAACCATGTGTAGTCAAATCTTCAGCCGTGGTAGACAGTGAAGGAAACAAGTCGCGGTTAGTTTAGCTGTTTTGTTTAATGTTGCAATGTTAACATATATAATTAGCAAAAAAGCTAGAGGCTAAAAAATATAAATTTCTTACATTTGTTCTGCTGGACACAGTTTATGGTAAAGTGAGACCGCTTGTACATACTGTATGTTCCAATGTTATTTTCTGCTGAGTCATTTGGAGGGCTACTGGATCTTACACAGGAAGTAGTTAACACTGTTCAAACATACATACAGTAGGTATTTGTCTCAAAAGCTTTATGTTGTGAATATTTGTTTTTCTTGTTCCTTAATTTGCTATTTTGTGAAGATATTTAGTTTTATTTATGTATTTAATTATTTGCAAATGTCAGAATTTGTACATTATTTTATCATTTTGTTCTAAAAATAAAATCAGACATTACGATGAAACCCTTTCTCAGTACTTGAGTATCTTTTCACCGAATACTTTTTTACTCTTACTTGAGTAATATTCTGAATGACTACTTTTTACTTCTACTTGAGTAATATTATTTTGAAGTACAGCTACTCTTACTTGAGTAAACATTTTGGCTACTCTACCCACCTCTGCCCGTCGCTTATAATCTAACTAGCACATGCAGACACACTTTAACTTATAAGCAACCAAATGCCTTCACCACTCCTCTACTTCTGTTCGGTGTTTATTAGAGGCAGAGAATGCAAGTCCACGCACACGTTATCCAGCACATGCTGTTCATTTGCATTCAGTTTTTTTTGCTAACAGTTCCCAGTGTGAGCGACTTAATGTAGCCCCAAGATACTAAATCAAGGTCAAGGCGCATTGTGTGTGCAGGATGTGCACGCAGTGCTTTTGTTTATTCAGTGTGCTGTCTTTTGATGAAAATTTGCCAATGGTTTGAAGGATATGCTGACCAAGCAGCCATCTGCTAATTAATTCAGAATTTTTAACCCTAAAAAAAAATTCAGTCCTTGAGTTAAGCAATGACTGATTAGGATGCTGCATCTTCCACTAAAAAGGAAAAGAAAAAAAACTCATAGTGCACACATGTGCTTCTATGCAAGCCTACAGTTTTGTCTTTGTCCTCAATCTCTGTCTCATAATGCAATGTTAATTCTCATAACTCTAAATGCAACCCATATGTGTTAAGTGATTTTACCTCAGGATTACTTACTTAATATCCTTGAGATGCATGGCTGAGAATTTTAAGCATTTGAACTTCAGACAAACAACCCAAGATTATTGAATTACATTTAGAGTAAGGGAAACTATACAGTAATAGAATATCTTTCCCCTTAAACAATTACTTTTAAATTGACCTTCGTGTATTATACCTGGCCTAAATAAAGGAAGTGTAATGAAACATATACAGATACAAGTGTATGTGCAAAGCTGCTCACTGAAATGCAGAGTAATCCTGGCGAGATACGTCTAAAAGGTACAAAATCAGGCTAAAAAGCTTACTGTATAGCTGATGCAGATTTAATAAACAAATGTATTCCTAACACTGGAAAATGTCATGTCAGCTAAAGGGATTCGCTCACCGAAGCACGGTATGTGTTTCAGGTCCCTGCAATTAAAAGCATCGGAATAAGTTACCCTTCATCTTCCTCCTGGATTTCTGTGTGGCACAATCTGCAATGGCTTCGTTATATACCAGTGCTCTTAATGAATCTGCTTCTCATTGCCATGAAGAAGAATGAGCTCAGATAATTTTGTACCATGACAATTCTTCAGTTGCCAGTACCAACATGATGCATTATTGTCATTTTAAATATTTAAATGACTAAGTAAGCCACTTCACTTGATGATGCAACATTTAGACAACAGTATTTTTGGCTTAAAATAGAATGAAGTATTATAATTGGTGCAATAGTGTTTTTTTTTTTTTCATTCTACTGAACTAATAAGAGATTGCAATATTACATCACTACTGGATAGCTGTGGGATCAGATATGAAATTTTGAAATTAAATAAAATTGTCTGAAATCCCCAAAGAAGCAGTTGCTCGATGTCCTGGGTGTTCTCGTTTTTGCGTTCTGGATTTTGGTCCCCAGTGTGCATTACACCTGACGTCACATGCACTTGTGTTCACTGGCACCTGGTTTGATCTGATTAGTTGGTCTACTTAAAGTCCAGGTTTCAGTTTGTTTCTTGTCTTGCGTCTGCGTTTTCTTACTAACTCTGTGGTTGATGTGAGTTTTTATCAGGTGTTACAGCCATAGTTCTTGTATTCCTTTTGGAATTTAATGTTGGCTCTTTATAATAATCAA
Source organism: Clarias buthupogon (assembly GCA_030014345.1). Classification (NCBI taxonomy): domain Eukaryota; kingdom Metazoa; phylum Chordata; class Actinopteri; order Siluriformes; family Clariidae; genus Clarias; species Clarias buthupogon. The sequence goes on from JAQMYK010000021.1 coordinate 8,456,085, forward strand.
ACAACACACTATAAAAGAAGAATCTGCTCTTATATATTTGCCTTATCTCCAATTCATGACACTTGTAATCAAATCTTGTTCTTTTGCTCTTTTTGTGGTATTTTCCAAAGGTGAGGTCCACATCGTTGCAACTCGGGTGGTTCTAAATACAGCACAGTTAATTCTGGTAGAACCTTTTTAATGAAACCGACTATGAACTGATTCTTAATATGTTTAAATATCATTCAACAAATACATCAACTAAAAATGTCTACTCTCTAATATCTTAAACTATTAAACCAGACTATCCAAATAAAGGGAAAGCAACAAAGAAGACAACACAAAAAGTCATTTGGTATCTACTAAACATCTACCACCTCTAAACAATATAAACTGGTTGATGACTACTGTATGTCCTGACAGGTTGTTGAGTCTGCTGAGAGTATCTGAAAAGAACACTGGGGTTTCAAAGACTGAATACTAGCAAGAATTATTTTATACAGTCGTGGCTGTGCCCTGTCAGTTAGTTTAATTAACAGGGGTGGAGGAAGCTTTAAGTTCTCACTAGTACAATGTAGCCAAAAAGGAAGAAAAATCCTAGAAGATTTACTTTATACACTGCCATGACAAAATAAATAAATGAATAAATAAATCACACACTCCAAGATTTCTTTGACTACCTTTAGCTTTGATTACAGCACACGATGTGGTGTCCAGTTGATGTTTGAAAATGATTCCTCATGCTCCCAGGACCACCATTTCACAATTTGTGTCCTTTAATATGCCCGTGCCATCAGGAAAGAAAAACTCCATAGATGTGATAATCAGTACATTCAGGTCGTCAGCTGACTTTTATTAACCTATAACGTTGCTGAGTCTAGACCTAACCAACTGAAGCAACCCCAGATCATAACACTGCCTCCAAAGACTTGTACAGTGGACACTATGCATGATGGGAGCATCACTTCATGCTCTTCCCTTCTTACCCTGACACACTCATCACTCTGGAATAGGCTCAATCTGGACTCATTAGAAGAAAAGAATACAGACTATTCAGATGTAATTCATATTTACTTATAAGCAATTATGTCGGAGTTGTTTAAATGACAATGCTATCAGATGTGTTTTCTTTCTGAACGTACTTCCATTTTTCCACATTCCATATTTATATTTATATACAGTACACACACAAGAACAAGGGGACTACTTGGTGTGTGGAACAAGGGATTCTACTCCTCACATAGTGTTTTCCATTATACACTATTTGAGATTCAACCCTGAAACAGTTTGGTTTGAGGCTATTCTAAAGCAGAATAATTGGAGAAATATAGAGAAAAATATGAGATTTACAGGCCCTTGTGCATCACAGCCAGGCTAATATTCAGTACCAAGAACTCAAGTGTGACATTGCTTAATTATTATTATTATTATTATTATTATTTTTATTATTATTGATGACAACAACTTGAGTTGAAAGTAGAGTCTTTGAAATATTTTTCATGGATTTCAGAGTTTTTGTTTTGTCTCCTTTTTTGCCTGGCTCCTGGCAGAGTGCACTCGAGCTGGCATGAACTTCACACATTTGTACCAAACCTTATGATCTATTTTAGATCAAATCCATAAGTGTGAGATCTGAACATATGCTGCAATAATTTAGACATATTTAAGTTATATTTAAATAAAGACCTTGAAATAGTGCAAAATACTGAAAATTACACATTTAAGTTATTGAACGTTGACTTTTTCCCCTAAAAAAATTCTAAACATTTTTATTTATTTACTTTATTTATATTTTTTACTGACAGAAAAATACCAGATTATTAACGTGGTCTTAGACTTTCGAACCCCACTGTGTGGACATTTTAAAATATGCATTATTCACAAACTCTCACTCATAGTCTATACTGCTTTATCCTGTATACAGGGTCACGGGGGCCTGCAGCCTATAGTATGCCAATTCATACACACACACACACTCACATGCTCATTCACACACTACGGGCAATTTGGGAACACCAATTTGCCTAATCTGCATGTCTTCGGACTGTTGGAGGAAACCAGAGTACCCGGAGGAAACCCACCAAGCACGGGGAGAACATGCAAACTCCCTGTACACAGACCCGAGACGAGATTGACATGCATTATTGAGTTTGGTAATTTCGGGTTCATTGAGTATATTCATAATACAGTTCTGACTACTCATAATTGCAAGGCAGAATATCTGTAATCATTTTAATTAGTCATAAATTATCATTGAGTACCGGCATATGAGAAAGATCCTTAGCCCACTCTACTGGACACACCACATGTGGGAATGATCTAATGAAATTCATATCATTGTACAGCATCTACTTGTGACATGATTTTTTTTCCTGCCTTTTCGCCATGGTGATGTAACAGATGTTGGGTTTTTCCCCCAGCAGAGTTTAGAATAAATAATCTATTAGAAACAGCTACTGCATGTGATAAATTTCACATTTTGATTTAGAAGTCAACCTTTCCTTATCTTGTTTCTTTGTGTTAGAAATGAACTACTTTCAAGCCCATCCCTTAGGTATGAAATGGGTTTCAAATACCTACTCGCAGGAAACACAGCTGCGCTTTCATGTGTTATGATGATTATCGTGGTTGGGTTGAGCCGGCATGGTGATGGGTTCCGCCTACAATCGTGTGTTCTCATTTTGTTCATTCTGGAGCACTTGTCTGCACTCTGAGCATGGCTGAGTCCTCTCATTTCAAAATTACAGATATAAATGTAACAGATTATGCATTGTTGAGTGTTTAGTATGTCTTTATTTAATGTGGAATGAGCAAACTGTTATAAAGATTTGCTCTGATTAATTACAAACACTCCTAGATTTATATATCACAGTATGCACAGCTGGAATCAGGAGCATGCAATTGCCAAGATGAATGAAAAAAAATACCAGAACTGTACAGCTTTCATACCCTGCCAACTTTGCATAAATGCTGTTTTGTGTTGTTTCTAGTATTGTAAGGTAATATGGTAGAATTTTCACACATCAGTCCTTTACCTTGTTATTTACCTGCCAACTTAAATTTTTACTCCACTGCATTTCCTAAATACAATATGTACTTTTACTCCAATACATTTCCCCCCAAGTATCTTCATTTATTTGTTACTGCACCATTTCAAGTTGGTGATGTAATGCCTATCTTTTGCCACCTACGAAGTGTGGAAGGCCTGCATCATCGACACAGTAGAATCAATGATGACCGATACTTTCATGGAAGCAGATGTTGCAGGTTCTGTTGCCAACAATGACAGCATTGACCCCAACTTCAGTGGAGAATTTGATAAACACTGTGGTGGTGGTGACACAGATGTTGACACATCCGTGGCCTTATTACCAAATGAGGTGCCTCTTATAACTTCCCGAAAGTCTAGATACTAAAACATACTAAAATATGGGCATTCAAAAACTACTTGTCTAACCTGAGCTAAAAAGCACATTGAGGTCAGTTATTTAATTAAGATTGATTTAGTGGAGCCATGGTTGGTTGGTTGGTTGGTTATAAGACTGCCCCAACATCTGGCTAATGTGATGGTCAGGTTAATATGTGCTAGCTACCATCGCTTATTAGCCTTTTTCGCGCAATTAATTCAAAATGTTATGTTTAACAAGGTGCTTGTTAAACATAAGCCCCAACAAAGTTCATAATCAAAATTTTAACTGCTCACTTATTTAACTTCCAATAATCTTTTACTTTTACTTCCATTATATTTAACATCAGAAAATTACTTTTGATACTGGGTAATATCAGATGCTTTAAAACTTCGGCACTCAAGTAATATTCTAAAGTCAATTTCTGGTTCTTTTGCTCTCACTTCAATTCATTTATATACAAATAGTTGTTTTTTATATAATTGTATCCATATTTGATATTTTCACACCAATTTGCTTCAAATATATCTGTTTAAATCAATCCAACAAATTAGACTGGTTTATAGGACGAGTGCTAAAATAAGATCCATTGTTTAAAAAGAAAAACAAGCTGATATGCTAATCAGCACTGAGAGATACGCAGGGTTAATGAAGCAGTGAATTTGACTTTATAATCTTATGGGATTGTGTTAGGTCACCCTCATTAGGCTGTCTCATTCTTTGGTTTCAAGATATACAATTCATTTTCTTCTAAATTCTTCTTCGCCATCTATTTAACTGAAATCTTCCATTCTAATGAACATTCGTATTGTTTTAATATTTATATTCATTCATTCATACATCCATATTCATATTCCCTTCAAAAAGACAATTTGTATGTTATGGGTTTGCTATCTGTACGCATATCCACGTCATATACAGTATTAAAATAAAGTGTCTAAAGAAAACCAACCTACAGCATATAAATAAAGTGTTGGACCTCCAGGATCCAGTAGAACAGCCTCAATGCACCTTGACATCTCTTGGCTATCTGTCCTGGATCAATGAGCATCCTTCTTTGAAAAGACATCTCTTTAACTGATGTTTTGAAGATGGAAGTGGTGAGTGGAGTCTAGCACATGACTACAAATTCTCCACAGATGTTCACTTGGATTGACGTCTATGACTGTGGAAGCCATATAATATGATTTACATCACTTCTATCCTCAACAATCAAATAATTCTATGAGCCCTTGTGCCGGGGAGCGGAGCCGTCATGGAAGAGAGCACGCCCATCAGGATAGAAATGTTTTATCATAGGATAAGGGTGATCAGTCAGAAGAATTTGGTATTGATTTGCAGGCTCTCATAAGAAAAGCGGCATCAAAATAGGGTAGCCCTCCCCCCCCCGCCTAATTTGTCATCCATCTATACATATTTTGGATTTCAAACTCTCTCTGATTTTTTTTCGAGGCAATTTAAAGAGAGATTTTGGCATTATTTTTCAGTACACTTGACATTTTTCCATTTGACCCAGTCTACTCATGACAGAGTGGGCACTAGAGCATACACTGATGATGAACGATGATGGATGATGCATTAGCTGCTGCATTGGTCTATTGCTTGCTGTTTGCCTCTGTCTACAAACAGGTACATTCCAGGCAAGCCCTTTTGTTTGGGACTCATCCTGCAGCTGTACTGCACAGATGGACAGACTCTGGCTGCCAGGCATGGTGGGGTGCTTTTCACATGCTTCAATATTGGATTATACACACTCACACTGACATAACCATTCAGGGGTGATTGATGACTCTTTGGTGAACTGAGGATGAAAACAGAGTGCATCACTGAAAAAAACAATACCACATGTTCTTCTCGCTACTGCAATTAATGTCATATTGACCTAAGCTTTCATGGCATTAGTGTAAAATATAAAATATATGTTACTACATAAATTAGCATTCTAAACAATATTTATGAAATGAGTGACACAAACTTTCCTAAGGCTTGGAAAAAATGGGACTAGGGACTAAAGTTACCTTCATGATGGTTCATATTTTGAAGTACCGTTTTTTTTTTGTTGTTGTTGTTGTTTGTTTGTTTTTTTAATCTCCGACAGGAGATTTCAGGTCAAAACTACAGGAACACTTTTGTTTATTCATTCATCTTTAATAAGTGCTTTATGCTGGTCCGTGCTGCATAAGGTACCTTTGAAGTCTAGCCCAGGTCTGCATTTGTAGTTCAATCCAATACACAATTAAACCATACATTTGAAATGTTTTCTAATATATGAAACGTACAAAATGTGGTTGCTTTGAAGTAGGTAACCTGCCAGACGTTTCTGGGATAAGAAAACTGCATGAAAGGATGAAAAAAAATTTTATGAAAGCTTAGGTCAATATGACATTCATTGCTGTAGAGAGCAGAACATGTGGGATTGTTGTTGTTTTTTTCAGTTATTCATTCTTTATTCATCATTATACTATGGGTTTTGTGAAGTTCAATGCAGTTGGAATGAAGCTGTATTGAAATATGATTCTGTAACTTTGTAGTTATTGAACAGTTCATTGCTAAAATAGCCCTATATCATGGTAAACTGCAGTTATCCTGCACTGAAGTCCTGCAGTCCTGTACTGTACTGCAGTAGCTGTTATTCTAACTAGGTTATTCTCTTATTATTATTATTATTATTAGCAGTTAATATTATTTTCTGTTTTACATTAAACGTTTATTTTCCGTGTGTTTTTTAATGTTAACTTAGCTGCTATACCGTTAGCGTGCTCGTTAGCTTAATCTGTGGTGCTAGCATTGGGTTCAGTTGTAAATGTATAGCTCAGTTTAATTAAAGACCATATAAGTGCAAGTTGATGTCTTAATGTGTAACACGACACAATGCGAGAGGTGTTAAGAAGCTGATAAAATGATTCAGCTGTAAACTTCCTGTGTTTGTTTCCACAGTCGACTGTCAGCCCTTATACGAGAGAGAAGCTTGAAAGGAGGGCTGTGTTCCTCTTTACTCTCCAGTGTTCTTCTTAACACATCAGAGCAGACTCTGGGAAAGGGGAAGATGAAGAAAGCCAACAGGCCAGATGTTATGTTTGTTCGTGAAAAATTTATTTTGTTAAAGTTTGTGACAATGTTTTTAGTCATCAGATTTGTCTGGGTGCTTTATAAGATTTTAAAGCACATTTATATTTCTGCTTAATCAGTCCTAAACCTTTCTTTCTTCAGGTGTCAGCATGACTTTAAGGAGGTAGACATTAGAGGTCTGCGCGGGACTGTTTTTTTAGTCCCGCTCCCGCGAGGTTTTATCCCGCACCCGCCCGCTCCCGCTATAT
>JAQMYK010000021.1:8462887-8482339 GCA_030014345.1 Clarias buthupogon
AGAATCTCACATTTAAACCGAAAGAGAGGGATAACAAAAAAACTGTAGGTTGTACAACAATATATTTTATTTTTATTTTTATTGTCAAGAATGGTTAATACGGAAAATGTGTTGAGGGAGGGAAAAATGTAGAAACAATGTACAAAATTGTAGCATATTTATTATTTTTATTCAAAATAAAAATAATAAATAGTGACATTTTTTGTCAACACGGTAGCTTAGGAAAGGTGTAGCTGAGAACAAAAATTACATCTGCCAGATGTGCTGTTCAGAAAGGACGTTGGGAACGGTATATTATTACTGTAGACCGCCCGCTCCCGTCCAAATTACACCAGGTTCCGACCGCTACCACGTTTTGTTTGCAGACCTCTAGTAGACATCACTATATGGAACAAAGGTGTGGTTGGAATTTACATGATAAACTATTCCAGGATTATCCAAAATCTCACACAGTCTCCCAAGGTCCACTTTCTTTTCTTTTCTTTTTTTTTTTTAGTAATCCAATGATGAGCATTTGGACAACAAAATACTTTCCTTGATAGGCATTTGCTTTATGTGTTGTCTTTTGTTAATAGAATATGCAAAGTCTCAATCTCCACACTAAGGGAACCCTCCCAGCCCAACAACCAGCAGCTGTGATGGGTGAGTAAACGGAGTTGATATTTTAATTATATTTGCTTATTCCACGTAGAATCAACCAGAAGTTCCAGGCATCCGCAGAAATCACAAATTTTACATAAAGAAGAAATCACATACATTAGTCTTAATGTTTAAATAGTTGAGTCATCAAATTCACATTACATTCTGAAATCTTAATTATTTACTTACTTACTTAATTATTTAATTAACAGGGTCGCCATGAAAAACAGCAAACCATTATTTCGCAATAGTTTAGGACATAATGACAAACAGATCATTTTTCAGTAAAACATGTAAGGTTGAGTATATATGGAATGATTTAATTTCAATTATTCAAATGTATTTTTTACACAACGCTCAATGAATATTTGTCTCGCTGTTTGCTTTTCATTTGTTTCAGGACATGTCAAGAATATCTTTAAAGTGCAGGAAGGGGAGGTGAAAGTGCTTATTCGAACAAAGTTGAAGAATGAGGACAAAATGGGGAGGAGACGTTAAACCTCTCCAGGCTTCCAGCTGCAGACCTCAGTCTTGTAATATCCAGTACTCACATATCTTCTTTTTCTTTGTTTGTTTGTTTTTTCTATATGAGAACTGGATACTGTAAAAAACTAAGAAGAACACTGTGGGTGTGTCCAGTCATAGACTGACAGCAGTGTCTCCTAGCAGCAGCTGTACTTAACACTTGAAAACCACAATATGCCTTGACTTATTAATATATCTTAGTCTAATTGATTAAACAAAAATATTATATGATTAATTAGTGTAAAAAAAAAAAAAACATTGCTTGCCTTCTTAGCAGATTAGCATCACAAATACAGAGCAAACTCCCGAATGTTGAATTAACACCCAGCAGTGTTTATATGAGCCCAGTTGGACTCAAACTCTGAAAGTGTTAAATCAACATTAGGGATTTTACTTTGTACTCTCAAGAGACACCAACAATCTCTCCTACTTCTTTCCAAGCTTCATTTTTCTTCATAATGGCTTTATACCAAAGCCAGTATGTTTGATGATGTGGCGGGGTTTAAAAAGTAAAGATAAAAATGCCTCTGAGGCCCAGTTCAGTTTAATATTTCCCCTGATATTTTTTCCTAACAATAAATGCATTTTAAAGAAGCTATTCAATGAAAAATAAAAGGGGCTGATTGATTTGGTGACTGGGAGTCTCATAAAGGTATTTTTTTAGCAGCACAAGAAGTAAAACAATATCTTGTTCTGCTCTAAATTGCACTAAATTAAAAACAAACCCCAAAGCAGAATTTTTACTATAGTGTTTATCATGGTAATAGTACATAATATACCATAGTATTACTGTGGTACTACAGACATTATGGTATGCACCCACAGTACTTTGGTAAATACCATGGTGCTTATTGGGTACCACAGTCGGTACCAAAGTTCATATATCTAATAGAATATGGCCAAGGCCAAAAGTTTTGAGAATGCACAAATATTAATTTTGATAAAGTCTGCTGCTACAGTGTTTTTAGATCTTTCTGTCAGATGTTATACAGTAGAAGTACAATTACATATAATTTCATAAATGTCAAAGGCTTTTATCGACAATCACATTGAATCTATGCAAAGAGTCAATATTTGTAGTGTTAACCCTTCTTTTTCAAGACCTCTACAATTCATCCTGGCATGCTGTCAATCAACTTCGTGTCCACATAATGACTCATATTTGCATAATCAATGCTTGGATTTTGTCAGAATTTGTGGGTTTTTGTTTGTCCACCCACCATTTAAAGAATGACCACAAGGATTCAATTTAATTAAGTTCTGGAGTGTTTCCTGGCCGTGGACCAAAATTTCGATGTTTTGTTCCCAGAGCCACTTAGCTATCACTTTTGCCTTATGCCAAGCTGAACCATCATGCTGGAAAAGGCTTTCTTCATCACCAAACTGTTCGTGGATGGTTGGGAGAAGTTGCTCTCGGAGGATGTATTTGTACCATTCTTTATTCATTCATTCTTCATTCTTAGGCAAAATAATGAGTGAGCCCTCTCCCTTGGCTGAGGAGCAACTCTATTCATGAATGGTCTCAGGATGCTTTACCATTGGCATGGCACAGGACTGATGGTAGCGCTAACCTTTTCATGGACATTTTTTACCATATTAAAAATAGTAGTACATGCTACACATACACTCACTCATACACTCACTCACACACTACGGGCAATTTGGGAATGCCAATTAGCCTAATCTGCGTATCTTTGGACTGTGGGAGGAAACCGGACTACCCAGAGGAAACCCACCAAGCACATGCAAACTCCATGTACACAGAGACGGAAATCGAGCCTGGACGGGAAGCGTACTCGGACCCTGGAGGTGCAAGGCAACACACCACCATGCCGCCTCAGCAGTGGTTACTAAGTGTAAATATTACAATTATGGTCCATAAATGTGTATGGCATATTTTTGACATAATAATCTGCAGTATGTTTCAATTTATGCCGAACATTACGTCAGACCTTTAAACATTCATGTCATTCCTTTGTACATGTACTGTACTTTATCAGAAGAGCAAGAACAAATTGTGGAAAGCAGTGATTTTTTTTTCCCCCTCAAAGATCAAGCATATATGTTGACTACGGTTTAGCAGTATGTTGTTTCTTACATTAGCTATTTATACTTACATTACATAGAATAAAATGATGGAAATTGTCAGCTAGCAAGCTCCGTCAGTCATGACTCAAACCTCTAAAATCTTCAGCCAACAGTGGAAAAAAAATCTATATACTGCCAAAGATGCGACTACAACTCAGTATTTTATATATTTGGCATTAAGTGTGCTGTGTCTGCCACTTTGATACAACAGCTGATACGAGGCTTTAAGTTGCACTTCAAATAATATCAGTTTGTGGACGAGTGTCAATCACTAATGGGCCATCTGGCTCTATCTACAACGCATGCTCTCACTCCAAAAAGGCTTCGAAAACACAGTGAGAGACTGCCATTGTCACATTGTCCTTATATGTGTGTATATATATAGTCATGGTTTAATACCCATTCAATGAAAGGTCATATATGACAAGATTTGGTAAAATCATAGGTCTAAGTTAAACAGTAAATGGGTACTAATTATGGTTAAAAATTAAGTTGTAAGAAGGGAAGTGCAACAATGTCAAACAACACATGTCATACAATTTGTCAGAGGAATAATTGAATCCATATAAAGCTTAGTGTCTATTCATTTACATAAATTAGAGTAAATCCCTACACACTGTGGGGTGTTCTGCAGGGCGAGCCAAGAGTACATCCTACGTAGATGGAAGGCCAGTCCACCACAGTGCTCTAACTCATTAAAGCCAATAATGTATCATTTCCTGCTCTATTTATTTCTCATTTCTCTTCTGTGGTTAAATAATGTTTTAGTTTCTGACATGCAAATACATCTGTGCATATTTTAAGAAAAAATATATAAAAATTCTTATCTTTTTCCCCATTCTGTTAGAAGTGCCTTTACTATTCCAAAACAAATGTTATTTTTGCTAACAAAAGCTTCTATGAAGTTAGTTAAGAAAAGTCTGAGACTGTTTGAAGCTACATCAGAAATACTTTTAAGAATTTCAAAAAGTTTGGGTTTGTTTAATACTGTTCCGAGTTACTGCATAATTTCATACGTGACAAGTTAATCTCTTCATCATCACTATAAAATAGTAAAGGCATTAAAATCATTAACATTAAAACACCTAATTTTTAGATTTCTTTAGTGCTCATGGATCATCTCTGGTCCATCTGAGCATGGTCAGGAGGCCTTCTGGGGTGTGTCTGGCACCAGGATGTTGGCTCCTTTGGGTGTTGTGGGTTGGGGGAGTGGGACCTCCATGAATCATACTTATTTATCCTGTGCATTTCATGGGTGCTAAATTGGATTGGGATCTGAGGAGTTTTTAGACCGAATCAGTGGCCTTAGGGTCTTTGCCTGTTGAGTCCCACACATGGTGGGCTGTGCTGCTATTTTTTTTTTTCCCCCCGATTTTCTCCCGATTAATTTAGTCGTGTCCCCGTCACTTGGGGGCTGCCACATTAAGGCTACTACTACCACTCAGTCAGGAGGGCCGAGGACTATCAGGTGTTTCCTCCGAACCACGTGACGCCAGCCAACCGCATCTTTTCGATGAGCTCGCTCACGCACCGTTTGGGGCGGTGTAACACATTCGGAGGACAGCGCTATCCTCTCCTCCCGCTTGCCCGGGCTCACAGACGACCCCAGATTGGCTGTAGAGCCGTGATTAGAGCTCCCTCCCCTCTGAAAGAGCTCGGCCACTCAGCTCTCTCTAGAGCTCCGGCTGCGAGAGGTTACAACATCACCCGGGAATCGAACCAGCGATCTCCGGGCGAGCGCTTTACCACTGCGCCACTCGGAGGCCCTGGGCTGTGCTGCTCTGGGTGTTCTGGCGACCTTTCTATGCTGATTTGTGCTACATTGATACAGTAGGTTGTATATTTTTAAAACTGATTTTTCATTTTACTGAACAAAAGACTTAAATGTTGCATAATGTTAAAGGCTAAAGGTTAAAGGTTAAATGTTAAAGGCTCCACATACTGTTTATAAGGAGCGAATGAGTTTGTATTGTGGCATCTGTCCCTCTCTGTATGAGCCAAGCACCTCACTGACATGAACAATCTACAGAGTTGGAGGCTGCAGAAGGATCTACTCTGTCACATGAAAATGAAAACGCGCTAATATTCTTCTTTTTCCTTCAGTATGTAATCCTCAAATTTCCTCAAGTTATAATAAGCTATCATGTCAGACATTTCATATATTTCTCTCACACACACACACACACACTATGTACCACCTGGCCATGGCACCAGAATCAGGTCTTGAGGGAGTTTCCACTTCAAATCCGGTTTCATTACTGTACATCTGTCATCACAGTAGCTGGCGCCATGACCAGACAGCATTCAGCCCCGAAAGTGGTTTAAATACTTCAGCGCATCTGTCATAGTTCAGCCCTAAAGACAGTGTGAGAACCAGAACAAGGAAACTCCATTATCACCCTGTTCCCCCATTCATTCTCTCTCACAGTCTCCCTCTCTCTCCATTTGGTTACTTATTTTAAACCCTCACAAGGTGCTGACCATCCTTGCAGCGAAAAGAAACTATAACATGATCACTCTGTAAAAACACTTGAAACTTTATGAGGCCTGTGTGAGGACTAGAACTATTTCTATTTCTCCTGGACAGCTAATGTAGGTAAAAATAACATTCAAATACACAGGACCATGGAGCTCTTGGCAGGATGAGCTACACAATGAAGCCCAGCTTTTTAAGAAATAAATAGCAGCTTTATTTACACTAAAAAGCTATTTTTCAACTCCAGGTTCAGTCACACAGAAATGCAGACCAGATGTGTGTATGTGTATGTTTTTACACTGACGTGTGGCGAGCATGGCAACAGACCCCAACACAGACACGCTTACATCACTTTTCCACTGCATGGTCAATTACAGCGGGGGGGTGGGAGATGTTTGGTAATCCAAAACCAAGATTCTTTATTTTTCCACCTTAAGCAGCTGAGGCTACCTGAACTCTCTAAGGTAGGAAGTGGCCTTAAATGCATTTAAGGAACGCTGCCTCTTTAAGTGAACAACAATTAAAAATAAATTGTGAGAATCGTGAGAAAGTGCACATAGCACCATTCTTAAAGCACTTTTCTAAGTCGCTATAAATAAGAGCTTCTGCCAAATGCCTAAATGTAAACGTATTATTGTTGCCCCTAGTGGTTAAAAATAGGAACTACAGCAAGGACTAGCACATGGTGTAGCTAAACGTTTAGATTAGTTTTGTAACATTCCAACAAATGGCAACACAAGGCTGTACGCACACTTACAGACAGCACCAACAGTCATAGGTCAGTGTGCCAAAAGACATTGTCCTGTGTATATCGGGATCTGTGTAACTTGTGTTATTCTGACCATGTGCATTACCACGTATGCCATCTCATCATGGACATTTGACAAAATTAGAAAATATCAAACTTACAGTAATTAGACTAAATTTTTTTTAATGCATAGAAAATTTGTGTTTCGACATTATCCACTTTTTTTCCTCTCTCTCTTTTTCATGCCATGCCAAATCTCCGAAACACATCATATTTCCACTGAATTTCAGCTTAGCACTCAGGTTAATAGGTCACATCTACAAAAAATATCATCCGCAACCCAAAACACATTCCATGTCTAGTTCATTTCCAGCAATTGGGTGGATTCAGGGTCAAATCAGCTTCTCACTGTAGTCAAACCACAGTAGAGTTGTTCAAAGAAACCACACCAAAATCACAACAGCACAACAGCATTAAATTAAAAACATTAGACAAACTTGGCAACCAGACTAGCAACAGGTGTGAAAGCTCCCCAGTAAAACAGATCAGAGGAGAAAGATTGGCTGAGAAAGTGAGAGCAGTTTCGTTTACCGAACATGTTTTTTTTTTTTATGTGTGTGTCCTTTCTACACTGCAGCCAGCCATGGCCTGAGCTGACAGCCGCTCGAATGCATAATTCAGCTTTATTAATGCTGTTTGTCTTCATGAGCTCTCATTAATCTGCATGAATGATGGCCGTGCTCAGGTTCGTCGGGGACAACAGGAGACAAAATGGACTAATCAAACACAGCCTGCTCGAAAGCCACTGACCTCAATCTCCACACCCTGGCACTAAATAATTCCCAAAACAAACTGGCAAATAGGAGGAGTGAGGTCTTCTCTCATACAAGTGCATAGTATTAAAAAGCCGACAGCAACTCCGTGATCATCTTTGTCTCACTCAGGCACACAATACATCTCTCTCTTAATCCCCCACCCATTCTTTTCCACAGTGTACTAGATGCATGCATAGAGTAACAGCTGTGAGGAGTAAGACAGAGATTTGTCATGACATGTCACGCAGCATGGTCATGTTCGCACAAGGCCATGTTCACTAGAAACCACAAATAAAAACATGTTCATACAGACATGGCTATTGATTCCAGCAGCTGAAACCCCGAGGCCAAGATGCCATTTATGCCAGCTTGAGTGCTACACCTGGCACTATTTTACAAAAAGAGAATTTAAAAAATATATCTGCATGTGACAAATCTCTATATTAAAAAAGACAACCTCTATATTAATTTCAGGAAATGTATTGCTTTGATTTTTTTGATTTTTTTTTTATTACTCAATTTGGAAGATTTATTTTTATTTATTATTTGAGTGCTAGAAGTACTAGCGAGGTACTCATCTTCATAAAAGTTAGAACGCAGCTTTGAATACTTTACTCAAGTTAAAGTAGAGTAGTTTTGTTTTTAAAGCAGCCAGGAAAAATCATAAATGAGTGAAAAGTGAGGTTTAATGTCTATATATTTCATATTTTACTTCATGTCTTATTTAAATTTTGTGATTGTTTTTATATGCAAAAAAATTATTATAGTGTCGGAAATTGGTAAGATTTGTCATATTTTTGGGGAGCTTGAATCTGCATTTACATTAAAACGAAATTTCAACACAGAAATTGCCTCCAGAATGGACTAATTTTGTACCACTGTATAAACTTTTTACATGTGTACGAGTGTATGAAAATAAGAGTACAAGAAAGATTCACAAAAGGAGATGACTCAAAATCACACAATGATTTTCATTAACGTTACCCCAAGCACCTAGGATTAGCTAAGGCTAACCAGCAGCAAGTTTTTTTTTTGTTTTTACATTAGCTGGCATCATAACTAGTGGTACAAACTAGCTGAATGCTAATACTTAGCTAAAAAGACAAAAGTAAACATAGCATCAGATAGATTACTCTAAACGTTGTTAGGTCTCATCGTGAAAGTGTAGATTTGTTAGGAGTTTAACTGACATCAACTCCTTGAATCTACCTGATGCTAGAAAGTCAGAAAGCAAAAACTACATGATTATAGAGAAATTGAATAATTGTGCTTTTAGGTTGTTTGCTGTTTTTTAAATTGTGAATAGAAATTTAAGATTTTCAAAATTTCATAACAGACATGAAACATATTAGCTAAATATATTAGCTGTAGCATCTTAGCTAAAATAATACAAATCAACCACATTAGCATAAGTTATTATTTTCATACCTCTGGTAACATACACACACAAACTAAAGGACCTCATACATGAGCTCTGCTGAATATGTGCTTCATAAAAATCCTTAAAACACCACAGATACTTTTAACATTTTCTCCATACAGCAAAAAAAAGAAAGAAAGAAAGAAAAGCTGATATCTGTCTGTTGCTCAGTCACCACAGGAATACCGTACACCCAGAGACAGGTTTGACCTTTAACAGGTCCCCAATTAACACAATCACCAAGTGTCAACCCTAATAATATGTTGGTTAGCATGGGGATGGTCATTAGCTGGACACCAGGGGAGCAGAAAACCTAAAGGTCTGAGGTAAAACTAGACATTAAATGAGATGAATCAGAAAATAGGAGCCACAAGTCTGGCCAGCTTCACTCCTGGAGCGTTTCACACCATCACTTTAGTTCTCAGATGTTAAAGCCTTGAATGGTTGATCAGCTGTGTTAGATTAGGATCTGAACCAAATGCATTACTTCAATGGTGCGGTCTTAAAAAATGTTAAAGTAAATTAATATCATTTGATATACACAGTTAGGTATTTTTACCACAACCATTAAATCAGAGTAGTTAAAGCAAAATTTGTTTCAGGAAATCTCTGTTTTTATTAGTGCAGAAAAGAGCTTGCCAAACCGCACTTCAATTAACAGTCATCATCCCTGCAGATGAATAATGTGCAACCTCTACCTTACAGTGCGCTTTCTTTACAACTAAGCTGAGAAAGTATGAAAGTAAGTGGAAAGACTGGAGTTCTGCATTGAACTTTTACAACCAATAAAAACAAATAAAATAAAGCAATAAATGTTTCTAGGTTGTCTCTATGGATGTCAAACAATATAGCAGCTTAACCGAGTTTCCAGAAAAGGAGAGGAAAAAAAAAACTCCAGTAAAACTAATTCACATATCAAGTCTTAAGAGTTTATGGACCAGTGGACTGTAACTTCCAGTTTACTGCTTTCCAGTGTTGCCATTTCAGAATAATAAAGCTGCCATTTTTCACCCTCAATTTCTTTACAGCTCAAATAGCTAAATGAATATCTAAATTTACAAGGGTGTTCAAGGAGTAATGGAGGTTGATTTGGATTGCAACCTTCCAAGGCGCAGTGTTTAACCTGAAAATCAGCAGGCCATCAAGACGTAAAAGAGGCTTTTACAGCAGTATATATTATCATTCAATCAGGGAAATGAGCACACTCAGGGACGATTAAAAACAAGCTGAACAAAGAGGATTTAAAGAAGGAACTTATGAATCTGGTGGTAAATCTCTCTCACCACATTTGAGCCAAACAACAACTTGGCACAGGTTTTACTCCAGATGCCCTTCCTGACACAACCTTACCTTTTTTTTATATTTATTTATTTATGTTTGGGATCAGCACCAAGCATCAACTGGGAACCAAACCCAGGTCTTCTGCATGGTAGGTGAGAAACCTACCACTTGGCCACCAATGCTCTATAAATCTCTAAATGTTTATGCATAAGGAATCTCCTTCAAACCTCAGATAAAAAAAAAAACACCACATGGGTTTAAATAATCAACCAGTTAAAAGTCTTCCATTGGATAATTACTGCAGGGATTAATATGGTTCAGCCGCCAACAAGTTTTTTTAAGCTTAACTGATAGACTGAGTAGTTTCTCATTTCTTAATCAATTATGTCAAAAACATATCATGTGCTCACGGCAAATATTTTATTCTGTTTCAAAAGAGTCAAATTATTGCCCAGCATAAAGCAAAGAAAACAATTAAGGAGATTTCTGAAAATACTCAAATTTGGTTAAGAACTCAATGCAATATTAAAACCTGGAAGGATAGTAATGAACCATCATCTTTGAGGAAGAAATGTGGTTGGAAAAAACTTCCTGAATGTTTGTAATCAGAGATAATTTTTTACTTTTTTATACTCTATACAATTGACTCAGGTAAGTCCAATGTTAAAAGCTATGCCAATATTAATGTTCAATAGTAAACGATTTAAAAGTGAATTAGTACTTACATTAATTATTGAAGACTGATTTCATGATGTATTAATAAATAATCATTGTTATACAATTTAAAACACATTTTATTAATAGTTTAATATCTGTTGTCAGATTAAAAGATTTGTCAGAAAAGTTTAATTGAATTATTTTATCATGCTCAATAATATTTGTTTACTTTAATGATATAAATGTATCGTGAAAATTCTTTTTTTTTTTTTTTGCAATTTTGTTTTAACCTCAATTTTGTTTGACTTCAATATCCTAGATGAGTACTATTCTGGACAATTTCAAGTTTCCTCTGGCTATGACCTAAAAATGATGTGCATATGTGCATGATTCAATCAATAATCAATTCTCAAATAGTTACCAATAAACTGCAACTGCTCAATGCATAAAGTATTTACACTCATCCTGAGTGTCATCTCGGCAGGAAAACTCATCACTCCTCTGACCCTGGTGTGCTGTCTCCAAGTGTCTCTGTAGTTCTTTACTGGTGAGATTTTATGCCCAGGGTATGTTTCTTAAAATAAATAATACACAGCACAGTCCTCGTTTTAACTACACTAAGAGCTAATAAGCACCTATGACTCAAAAACAGTGGACTGAAAAGTAATAGGGGAAGCTACATCAGCCACAGCAACAACAGCAATTTTGAATATGAGTGGATCATTTCACTCTCTAATTGCCCTGTGTACTTTGTTAATGTTTTAGTCACTTACAATAAATGTCATTCAGAATGAACATCTGGCTAACTCAGACCACAAGTCCCATGTGGGAGAAGCCTGGCTTGACTTAATGATCCTCTAAACCTAACCTGTTCCTGTGTTGCACTTTGCCCAGTCGTGCCATGGACATGTTTTAATCCCATTTGGTGGTGGATAATTACATTACATACAGTACAGCACTAATACATGGAAGAATACGTAGGGGTAGGATTCTAGAATCTTCCTAGAGGGAAAGGCCTTCAAAGCAGAGTATGTTGCAGTTTCTTGTTTGCGTGATGTCATTTATTTATTTGGGTCTTTTAACTTTAAAAGAAAAGTTAAGAAATCACTGTTATAATGTAAGCAAAACAAACAGTAAATGACTTGCATCAGAGCAGTTGCCAAACATTAAACAGATGGATTTTTTTTTAAATATGCCCAGCTGGAACCCTAAGATTGAATGAGCATTGTAATGTAGTAAAGTGTAAAGGCGTCAATGATGTTCACCAAGGTTCCTCTTGAAAGTTAGAATGACTTTTATTCAAGGACGTAGAGATAACACTGAAAACAACATTGCAAATACTACTTCAAAACTATAAAATTGTTACCTGTATTTAAATCATTTAAGGTGATCATTTACTTCCACAATGTTCGACCAGATCCATAGTCCCTTTGTTTCAAAACAGCTTCCTGCACACAGTAAATGTATCTCATGTCATGCATCTTTTAATGCTGCAATATAATCTCTCTATTTAATTTTCTTTCTGAAATACCATGAGGTGCATCTTAGTGACTTAATGACTGTACTGTATTTTGGTTTTGGCACAGTGTCCAAACTGCATCACAATGTCACGCCAGACAAATAATTGCGCAAAAATATAACGCAAGTTTTTAAATTTATTGAAAGAAGCTTCGAGGCAGAAGATTTTCCTCGATCATTTTTTGTAATCGAGTTACTCTAGGAATCGTTTCAGCCCTAGATTATAGTAAATTGCTGTTTCCTTGTGGTCCAGAGAGCCGTTCAGGCCATCAGTTTGGTATTATTGTTATCTTAAAGTCATTTTTGCACTGTTGTGTAAGGGGCATTTGTGACGACCAAAAATTAGGGTATACTGGCTACAAGATGCCATTCTTTAATAAAGAAAAACGGATAACTGGGGGAAAATAACTGTTCACAAATTGCTGTGGTACAGTATAAGCAGAATACAACACTGTATAATGAGCTGTTATAGGAAAATATTCTACTTTGGGTAGTAACAGTAGCCACTTTGCATTTGGATGCATCACACCATGGCACCATTGGCTATTTTCATATAACAGCACACCACCAGGTTATATATATATATATAAATATGGTCATCCTTTCATTAGAGATAAGATACCAGTTGTTAAGACCACTGCATTTCATCATTCTAGACAGGTTATGTCTATACTTATGTCTACATTTGATGCTTTTCAAAGAAAGGCTTTCATTCCACTCACATCAAACTACAGTACCTTTAATAACTGAAATCATTCTCTGGCCTTCAGACAAGGTTAGAACTTCAGCCTATACATCTTTCCAGAGATTTCATGTTACACACACAGAAATGGCAGCTTCAGACTGACACACCATTGCTATCAGATTGTGTGTCATGCGTGAAGGCGCTGGCAGGCAGGGACAGGAGTCTTTTAGCATCACGCTCCATCACTCACAGGAGACATCTGGAGAAGCGAGAAAAAAAACTGAAACCTCATCAAACCTTCAAGAGAAGATATCAGATCTCACATGCTATCCGCCTTCAGATCTATAACCATAAAATGGAAGGTCATGGGGATGACCCAGTCGTGTAATTGAAATAAATAAATAAATAAATAAATAAATAAACATTTTTTTTTAAGGATTTGGAGATTAATCATGAGATAGAAGAGTGTGATAATGATGTTGGACCACTCAGGCTTCAATTCACACAGGAATCAACAAATGTAGATGTGAAAGTATGTCTGATATGCATATGAGCCATTTTTAGATACATAGAATCCAAACTGAGAGTGTGATGAAGCCCAAAAAAGAAAAACTCAAAGGAAATCTTTGTGCATAAATTACTGTATAACTGTCATAAACCCAATTTATAGCTTTTGGTATAATTTTTTTTTTTTATATTAAAAAAAAAAAAATCACACCAATATAGAAACCAGAGCTTTTTTTTCAGGAACAATGAGCTTGAGGTAAACATCCTGGATGGGATCTTTACAGGAGACAATGCAGACTCACATTTAGATGTAAATAACCCAGTAAAACCCACGTGAGCACCTACTAAACTTCATACCAACAGTAACCCAAGCTCAGGATTGATCTCGTTACCGCATTGTTTATTGCAATTGTTTTGGATTTCCATATCACTATGTAAAATTATCCCCGTATACAATTCCTTCCAGAGATGAAAATTCTCAAGTGGCCTCTTGTTTTTAATTTTATATTTACATAATGGGGGAACCAAGTCATCATCATAATTCATCATGAGTTTCCTTAAAATCAAAAAGCTATGGAAACTATGAAATGGTGACCATTCACTATTGGAAGAATGTAACCAACATTGAAAAATGTAACCAACCCTCCCGGCTTGTAGAAGCCAAGGCAGCATCTAGTTCTGAAAAATGAGTCCAACATGGAAGTGGCAAAACATCCAGGTCCATGTAAAAGTGTTCAAATGTACAATGGAAATAAATACATTTTCAGCCTAGTGCAATACAATGTCTTTGATCTGAATAGCTAGATTTCCCATTTATGGCAACTGTACAGCGGGTGAATATTTACTGTATGTAAGTCATCAGTTAAAATTACAACCAACAGCCAGACACCATTCATTCTGGCCATTTAACCATTTATGGATTAACCAGGGTTTAGGCAGAGCAACAAGAGCTCCTTCAGTTGAGCTTCAAAACTGCTCTTTAGAAAAAACTATGGGTGATGTCATCAAGGGTTTATCAAGTTCTTATACAGTCTGTGTTAGAAACTGGTTAGAATGAAAGGTTGGAGGTTTACGACAAAATGTTTGGTCCCCTCCCCCAATCCCCCATTCACCAGCGTTCACATGATTATTGTTTTTCATACTCAGGTACGCTTGCGTATTTTTACCCTCCAATACAGCAGATGGCAGTATGCACCTGGTTGGTTTGTGAATCGCCATTACACACAGAGAGAAGAAGAGAACGAGGAAGTCATGGATAATATTACAGTATTGCTATTTCATGAAAAAATATCATGAAATTATCAATTATCTAAATATCAATCCTCGCCGTCCCATTCTTGAGACCACCTTTTCCAATCAACTCGGGCACGGTTCCTGAGCCTGGAACACTTGTATCCCCACTGATCAAAATTAACCAGATTTTGGGGTCAAGTGTTCTCAGAAACAATCCTGGGTCCCTAATGTGAAAACGCCCTTAAGCAACTCTTTACTTTGGGGTAAAAGGTTATTTCCCACCATACCATCCCTCCCACCTTGAGAGCGTGACCCGCTTGAGAGTGCTTGGCGTTAGCTCTCCTTCAGACACCAGCCTCAGCCCTAATAAGAAGTAAAAGCCAATGGGTCCATTTTAGTTCATAAATCCATTTTATCCCCATTTTTAGTGAATTCACCTTGGATTTAAGACCTGATTACTCCCTGCTGACAGGACATCTGAGCGACTTACTCCTTCCGCGTTTAGGATGTTCCTAATTATCGTCATTTTACGACCTCTTCGGTCCGGCGTAATTATTTCCGGAGAAAGGAAGCGCATTAAAGAGTCCTAAAAACCGAGGTTAATAAAAGCAGAATGAGTGAAGTGCAGTAAAAAGGATGATGAAAGCTCTTCTTGAGTAAAGAGCGTACGTAAAAGAGTGTTCGTCACCAACGCGCAGGTGTGATCGACTGAGTGATCAAAACACGCAGTATTTGCACTTAATCCCTTTTGCTGCCGGGTTGCTTAAGCCCACCCGTGACTAAACAGCTTCTCCAGAGGGAGATGACGCCAAGTCGTTCTTGGACGATGAAAGGAGAGAAAATGAGCTGTTGGTGGCAAGAAAGAAGTGGGCTCATTAAAAACACGCGTTGCTGGGCTGTAGGATGGGACCCAGAACAGAATTCAATTATCACCTGCCTCCCTCCCACCACCACATCAATAATCCATTACAAAAGAAGCCTCAAAATCCATTACATGAGAGACGCACTCAAGCGCGTACAGAGACCAGTGTCTCTCTCTCTCTCTTTCTCTCTCTCTCTCTTTTTCGGCCACCTGTTTCACTGAGGAGCTCAACTCTGCAACCCTCACACACACACACACACACACACAGGCACTGCTCAGTCACTTCCATATAACATCACCAGTGTTCTATACACTTGATACACAGCTGTGGTATCTAGATAACTTGGATAACAAATACTTGTGGTGTGTGAGAGTTGTTTGTGAGTCAAGGAATCTCACACACACACACACGCGCACACACACACACACTTCCATTAGAGTGTAATGGAGCTGAAAGCCTCTCCTCCGTGGAGTAAGAATGCAATTATGCCTATGCAGGCAGCGCCGTTACTCATGTGACACTTCTCTTAAATCAGACGGCTGTAACACAATGCATATGCCATTCATCATCATCATCATCATCGCTCTTTAACTATTTCATTCATGTTTCTGTTTGCAGTGTAACATACTATAGGTCAGCAGGCTGGGCTGTAAAAAGAATCAGATACAGATACAGCTCTGTGTGTGTGTGCGTGTGTGTGTGTGTGTGTGTGTAAACTGCCGCAAATGTAAAGTGAATCTGCAGGAAAGCTGCACAGTGCATTTCTCCTCAAGGTCTTTCAGCATTTCCCTCACGCACTTTAACTGCCTCATCTGGCGTCTTGCCCTCCGGAAGATGAAAAAAAAGCAGGTTATGTGGGTCAGGTCACATCACTCGTAAAGTGGATCATAAATCAGAGAGATATGGCGTATTGCAAGGCAGTCCTCAAAACAATGACACAAGGCTTCATTGTAAATCTATATATTTAGATAAACAGTATATATATTTTTTCATATAGTAGAGTCATAAATAGAAATAGAAAATAGATTTTTGTTTAACCAAATCTTAATGTCTGTGAAGCGATATAGAAGTGAAGTGGTGAGTGTGAAGAAGAAGAAAGATGAGGAGGAGACAAAGGAAGAGGAAAGAAAAGAAAATGAACAGAAAGTAATGGAGGATGAGGAGGAAATGCGAAGAAGAAGGAGGAGGAGGAGCAAGCAGGAATAACGATGGAGAAGAAGAAAAGAAAGATAAGCAACAGGTGATGGAGGATGAGGAGGAAAGAAAAAAGAAGAATGAGGAGGATGAGGAGGAGGAAAGAAGAAGAAGAAGAAGAAGAAGGATGGGGAGGAGGTAATGGGGATGAGGAGGGAAGAAAAATAAGAAGGATGAGGAGAAGTAAAGGAGAATAAAAGGATAGGAGGAAGTGATGGGGATGAGGAGGGAAGAAGAAGGAGGAGGCGGAGGAAACAGAGGAGAAAAGATGGAGAAAACGACCAAAAATAGCAGGTGATGGAGGATGAGAAAGAAAAGAGAAGAAGATAAAGAAGAAGAGGAAGGCAAAGAGAAGAAAAGGAGGATGTGATGGAGAAAGATGAGGGAAGAAGAGGAAGAAGAAGGGGAAGGAGGAAAGAAGGAGAAGAAAGAAAAGAAAAATGAGCAAGAGGTGATGGAGGAAGAGGAGGAAATAATAACATGTTGATGAAGAATAAGAAGGAAGAACAGAAGAAAAGATAGAGGAGAAAAAATGAATGATGAGGAGAATGTGAGGAGGAAGAGGTGGAAATGAGAAGTAGAAGAAGACAGGGAGGAAGAGAAGAAAAGAAGGAAGAATTAAGAAGAAGAGATTGGGAGAAAAGTAAAGTGGTGGAGAAATGATGAACAATCAGTGAGGAGCGCAGACAGCAAAGGAGGATAAAGAAGAGGTGAAGCACGGAGAAGAATGAAGTAAGAGGAGTAGTAGATGATGATGATGATGATGATGGAAACAGTACAAAAAGGGAGTGGAAAGGGAGAAGATGGAAAATGGAGATGAGGTAGAGGTTGAAGAAGGAGAAGAAGAATAAAAAAAAAAAGAAAGAACAGGAAGTAAAAACTAAAGATGACAGCAAGGACAATGGTGACTAAGGAAAAAAAAAATTTTGAGAAGGAGAAGAGGAGGTGATGAGTGTTAGAACATTCTGAGGAGGAAGAAGAAGAAGGAGAAGAAAGCTGCAGAAGCACTGCAGAGACTCAGAGGCAGTGGTGGAGTCTGAATGTTCCACTCACTAACACAGAACATTAACCACTGAGTCACGGCTGTCCCTGAGCTCAGACCTGAGAGCTAAAGCCGAATAATCCGCTGGTCTGTTAGCTCTTTTTATTCGCAAACGGCATGGTTTTACTTCTGTCTAATCACACTGTGTAATAGCGGGTCATTTCCTCATGCAGGCTCTAAAATCCAGTTACGATCCATTTCAAACATTTATATCGGCGTCCACTGAAGGACAAAAAGCAATTTCCTTAAATATTAAATAATGCCTGGTCTTCATATTATCCATTTCCTAAATTGGTAATGACAGAGCTTATAGTGCAACATCGCACCATTTCTATTCTGGCAACGCGTTATGTAATCAATAACAAGTAATAATTATTAGAGATAAGTGTTAATAATTCAGCGAGCGCCAGCAGTGTACAGGAGCGAGCTGGGCCTGTAGTGCAGATCTTCTCAGCTCCTCCTGGACGGGTATGGAGAAAAAGGAGCTAGACATTTTTATCACAAAAAAATCTTACTCATCGGGAGAAAGCGAGCACAAAGGGACTGAACCTTTTAGAGTGTCTATTACATCATTTTGACTCTGCATTTGTGCCAGCTTTATTTATTTCTTTTCTTTTTTTTTTTTCACCCACTTTTAGACTCTTTCATAAACGATCCGGCGCGAGACGAGGACTCGGACTGCAGCAGAAGAAGACGTGCCAGCAGAGATGGGCTTCTTTTACAGGAGATTAAACACAACCTAGGGGAGGGGTTTGAGCTGGAGAGAGAGAGAGATCTCATTAGTAGGCAAAGTACAGCAAGTCTACAGCCCTTTATACGACGCCACGGCTTGATGTGGTGCCAAACGGCGAGCCGAGAGAGCCATGATTTCCCTCTTTTTCTCTCCAGCTGATTCCGGTCAGGATCATATATCACTGAGACATGAACACTTACAGCTTATGTAGGCTTAAGAAGTGCTTTCCAGCCTTATTCGCTGTAATGTACGTGTGTGTTTCTGACATTTTTTTTTTTTTACCCTTCCTATTTTCACTAGGCCACAGAACAGCGTGAGCTACGAGACAAGCCGCAGGAGCTTCACACACTCAGACAGCTCACTCCTGCACAATTAATGGAGGAAGAGAGAAACGAGAGCACTCCAGGGAGGATGGAGGACGGAGGGAGATGGGGATGGGGGGTGGTGGGAATCAGTCGGGCCGTGCAATAGGGTTAAAGAGAAAGAACATGATTTTTAAACAAATGCAGGTGCAAATCCTAAATATTACTCTCCAAGCCTCACTGAAATCTGAGCAGACAGCAATGGAGAATTTCTTATTTTGAGAGGAACCCAATAAGTTCCAAGGTAAGACAGTGGTATTGTGAGAGGTGCTCAAGCCAATTTGAACTTCTGATTGTTCAGGATAACAGAACGCAGTTATGAGAGTGAAAACTGCCTTTATTTCTCTATATAATCTCCTGCAACACTAATGCACTTATCACAGTGTTTCACTAGTGCTTGGATACCATCAAGGTAGAACATTTTCTCAGTCTGCCGGAGCCATGATCAGACTGTCTGCATCACGTCTGAAACGCTGGCCTCCCAGGAACCCTTAACAACCCAAATGTTGTTTTTTTTATTTTTGTTTTAGATTAATTTAAATGTAAAAATTCTACCAAATGTTTGCTAAAGCCGATCAGAAACAATTCAATTTCAATTAAATTTTATTTGTATAGCGCTTTTAACAATTGTCATTGTCGCAAAGCAGCTTTACACAATCAAAAGAA
>JAQMYK010000021.1:8485598-8501278 GCA_030014345.1 Clarias buthupogon
TCGATTCCCACTTTTATGTGCATGGAGTTTTCATGTTCCCCCCATGCTTGATGGGTTTCCTCCGGGTACTCCGGTTTCCTCCCACAGTACAAAGAAATGTAGGTCAGGCTAATTTTCGTTCCCAAATTGCCCGTAGTGTGTGAATGAGTGTGTGTATGTGTGTGTGCCCTGCAATGAATTGGCACCCTGTCCAAGGTGTACCCCACCTCATGCCCTAAGTCTCCTGGGATAGGCTCCAGGCCCCCCGTGACCCTGATTACAGGATAAAGCGGTATAGAAGATGAGTTAGTGAGACTGAGAATAAAACAAAATAAAATGGTCACATTGTGGTCTGTAAAAATGATTCCTTGTGCTCCCAGAATCACTCTTTCATAATTTGAGTTCTGGAATGTACTGTACCTGTGCGATCAGGGAAGAAAAACTCTACACATGTGACACCCTGGTCATTCAGTACATTCAGGTCGTCAGCGGACTTCATTTTATTGCCACATAACGTTGCTGAGTCTAGACCTGACCAACTGAAGAAACACCAGATCATAATATTGCCTCCAGAGACTTGTACTGTGGACACTATGCATGATGGGTGCACGGCTTTATTTATTTCCCTTCTCACCCTGGTGCACCAGTCGCGCTCGAATAGGGTCAATCTGAACGTATTAGACCACAT
Source organism: Clarias buthupogon (assembly GCA_030014345.1). Lineage (NCBI taxonomy): Eukaryota > Metazoa > Chordata > Actinopteri > Siluriformes > Clariidae > Clarias > Clarias buthupogon. Next base: position 8,486,266 of record JAQMYK010000021.1, read on the forward strand.
GACCTTCTTCCATTGCTCCAAAGTTTGGAGCAATGGAAGAAGGTCATGTGGTCTAATACGTTCAGATTGACCCTATCCAGTTTGAACTTTGTTCAATCTTTATGCTCCCTAGCAGATTCAAGCCTTTTTTTCTGATTAGTCTCACCAACAACCTTCTTATGGACACACGGCTGTGTGATTTCACAATTAAACATAGCTTGTGTTATTTTAATGATACAACTTCACCAAGAGTTTAAGTGGTTTTCCGTGACTTTTTTCAACCACACAGTGGTACACTGTTCAGCACCATCCTTCCATGTTTTCATAATGAGCTTGAAAGGTCTTAACCCAGTCAAAATTTCAATTTTAAAAAGATGCAAGAGAATTTTTTTTTATTTAATTTGGCCCTTCTGAATGCTTTATGTATATATAAACTTGTATAGTTAATCTTAAATCTTATGTAAGTGATCAAGCCCCTGAGTTGGCATGACCTGTGCCAAGTTGCAGTAAGAAACGTTCTCTAGTGAGGGACTGAGGGACTGAGTAATTAAAATTGAATTAAAACACCGAGCTGTGCCAAAGTTTTGTCCTTCCCTGGCCAGCACCCTAAAATTAGACAGAAGCTGCAAGCGGTGCCAGAAAACATACAGGAAACCTCGAATCTCTGCAGAGCGAGGGAGAGAGAAAGAGAGAGAGACGTGTACGAACCCAAAAAAAAAGGACTCGAGACTCTGGGGACATTCAAGTGCCTAAAGCTCAGTAAAGTACCGTACAGCCGTATCTGCTCATGTCAGCCCGCTGCAGCTGTTTAACATGAAAATTGATTCATATCGAGGCCTAAGTTGTTTTGGAGGGATTTGCTCGTGTGGCCAGGAGACGTCTGGAGTCGAGCGCTCCTGTTAACGAGATGCCCCCGGTTGCCATGCCAACAGTGAGACGTGAATAGAAAGTGTCTGAGAAGCGCAGATGACAGAGTCGCATCGAATCAAATAAATCTCAAGTTATAATAGACACCTTTAATTAGTTTTCAACAGGCAGGTAAAGTGACTACATTTATAAACAGTCATGTTAAGGATGTTTTGTAGAACTTGACTTAAATGCATTATATCCTCATTTCTGTTGCTCTCTACAGTATACAGGATTATTTGCTATTCTGAGACTTGGGTGAGATCAAAGCAACATTTCGTGCTACATTGTCAGCAAGTTGTTGTTGTTTTTTTTTACCTAACTGTCCGATTGTATCGAGTGTGTGCTTCAAGATTGTAAACAGGTTATTTAAGTTACCTTCCCCTACCATCAGCAATGCCTTTCCTACTGCAAAACTGGCACTCACTGATTTTTTTTTTCTTCTTCTTCATTCACCTCGTGTAAACTCTGTATGTGCGTGTGTACAGTATGTGTGTGTGTGAAACTCTCCGGAGAGCTGTAAAACATTTGTAATAAAGTGCCTGCCGAGTGTATATCATGTTTACATTAGACTTAATCAAAAGTGAATATTTGTGTCTGGCACCCATCCGGTCATGTGTTTCAGCTTTTTTTTTTTTTTTTTTTTTAAATGATCAAATAAAAAAAAGTAAACATTGTTCAACCGTCTTACCTGGGAGCCGCGGTCAGGCTCATAACGATTGACATTCAAGTGCAGCTTGTTGCAAGACACACGGAACATTTCCTTTCTATATCTAATAGACAGCGTTATGTGTGTGTTGGGGGTGTGGGGGGGGGATGGGAGCGATGGCGCCGGCGGAGTTGACAGGCCGAGATGAAGAGGAGCTCTAAGTGTCTCATTGATCTCAGGCTAGCACGGTGTAGGAAACCTGAGCGTGTGCACTCCAACCTGGAATACACATTCCATTAAAACGTCTAGACGTTAAGCACACGACGTACACGGCTCGGCCATTCAATACACTCAACATAACTTTCTAATCTGGTTAAAATCCAGAAAAGATGATTTATATGAGGGTTTTTTTTCTGATTCATATCACACACCATAGTGTTGTTTATTTATTTATTTATTTATTTAGGCAGAGTAGTTTTTTTTTTTTTTTTATAAAATTTTTTGCCTTTGCCTTTTATAGCTGCCCTACTTTCAGCAGATTGGCTAGCAAAGAGCGTGTCAAGGCCTTGAACTGAATCCTTGCCAGCACACTAACTGTAAGTTGATGAACAAACACAGACAGACAGGATTTTAAGGATGAGAGCAAAATATCCTTTATTTTCAAGACATAAAGCTATTCACTCATTCCGTTGTGACAGCGGTTATCCGTCTAACCGCACTAATTTGCCTCGTTCTATTAGCATCGTAACCCAGCGACATGCACATGTACACCGCGCGACCTGTTCGTTAAAGACAATCAAGATCGAACCGATGGAATTCTTTTTTTTTTTTTGTCTCCCCTAGTTTTGTATTTCGGTTCCAAAAGTAAGAAGAGCGATGACAAGCAGAGCGATCTCATTAACTGATTTAATCACATCGCAATATCCAGCTTCTAAACAGCGTGCATTACCTCTCAGCTTTTTCGAGGCTAAAAAAAAAACCTGACTCTTATAACATGTTAGTGTCACTAAATCCTTTTTTTTTTTTTTTTAATAGAGCCAGAAAAAAAAAATAAGTCTTGTACTTATCAGGATGTAGGAGAAGAGAGCAATGAAAGGTTATGAGCATAAAAGCCTGTGCGAGCCAAATTGAACATACAAATACTCAGAAGTCAAATACCTTTAGAAAGCTTAAGCTGAGAAAAATAGATGGTTACGAAAGAGCTGAAGATCATTATAACAGTTATAGAATGAAAAAAAATCTATATATACTTTATATAAATCTTTTATTCATTTTATAATCTTATATATCAAATATTTATATATATAATATATAATTGCTTATCGTTCTGAACACCTCAGATGTTCCAGAACTGAAATGTGTTTCTCATTAGAATGTAAGTTCCAGTAAAAAGAGACGAAGACGTAAAAAAAACGGATCGACATTTACGGAAGACTTCGAGCACGGTACGATGATGAGACTCTTAGCGGCGGTAAAACATTTAAATAATGCAAACTTTTTAAACAAGGCTCCACTTTTGTGAACGACGATCCACGGCGAGGTGACTCGGATCCCGCTGCAGCCGTTCCTGTGAACATTCAGAGAGTGAGCCTAAAAAAAAGGCAAGAACCTGAAAAAAAAAAGAGATACACCTGTCTGTAGGAACTGTGCACACAATCATTGCCCAGCACCACATTACAGGAACTCGGGTGGGGGTTTTCGCCACATCCACCGTACAATCTTGATCATTTCCACACGTTTGGGCTATTAAAGGAGCTCCTGGGAGGCCGGCGTTTCAGACGCGAAGCAGGTAGTCTGATCATGACTCCGGCGTACTAAAAAAACTTTCTTGATGGTACCCAAGCACTAGTGAAACACTGGGATATGTAGATTAGTGTAGAGAAATAAAGGCAGTTTTTACTCTCATAACTGTGTTCTGTTCTTCTGCACAATCAAAATTCCTGGTTTGACTTGATCGGCCCTTGTAGATAAGGAAAAAAGATGAGAAATCAGCCATGACATGAGTGTCAGCATGTCTCCTCATTACCTGAGGTAAAAGTCACTCTGTGTTTAAACATGAGCCTCAGCATCATCAACTAAAGTTAATCACGTCACTGAACTGTCATTTTACAGACATTTTAACATTCGATCCACAATCTGTACGGAGCTTTTAAAGCTCCCGTAATGTGTGTGTTAACACTCCTAGATAGTATGTTTTTTCATACCACAAACCTCCTTTCTTTTTTTTCTTTTTATTACACAATACATTTCAGTGTCTATGTAAATGAGCCACTGCTGAGCCACGCCCTTCTTCTTATATGAGGTCACATTAGGGGGAAAACATGCATTGTAGGCCTGTCTGAATGTCTAAAAATAGCTCCCCTTCAACTGCTTTTTTACAGTATGTTCTGATGATGGTGACTTGATGACGAGAAAGTGTTGAAGAGATTTTCCCAAACTTTACCGTTTCCAAACTTGATTAGGTTTTTCTCCTTCTCACTATGATGCCTAATTGCAACCCAAGTGCTTACTGTAAGTTCTGCAAGGAAGTAAGCTAGCAAGGTTTTATCTTTAGACAGGCTGTTTACACTAATGCGTTTGTCATTCTGACACAATCTTTTTACCTTAGACCGGGTTAGAAAGCAAATAAACTTACATTTAAAAAAAAGTTTTTTAAAAAATGGTTCAACCACTACAAGGGAAAAAATAGTCAAGCTACCATGTTATATTTATATATATACATATATACACACACACACACACATATATATATATATATATCTATATATATATATCTATATTTTTTTTTTTTCCCCGCTACAAGCATTAGATACGTGTGAACACACAGCAGAATGAGCCGCGCTGCATGACATTCATGACATCCTTTTTCTCACCATACGTGTCGAGGAAGGAAATGCAAAAACGCTCAAAATATGGTGGTGAATGAGATTCACTAGCGTAATAAGCACGACCCTGCTGCTGTAGGCCATAAAGGTCATATTGTCCTACATACACACTTCTCACTCAGAGGGCTTGTATGTCATCATTAACTGCAAAAAGATAGGCTGAATGGCTTTTTTTTTTTTTTATATAGACCTATTCTGTTTATCTGCTTTCACAGTTTCCCATTATACTGTTTGCAGATTGAGCCACCTCCTACTCACACACAAACAAGCTCACTCGATTGTTGGATGGAGCCTGAGCACCCGGTATTGCTCATTAAAATCTGCACTGAGGACTTGTGTCTAATATAATAATAGAAAAGCCTGTTAGGCAGGCAGCAATCAGCACTAGCTCTAGGGCAATGACACAGACATCAGCATTAATTGGCTGGATTGACAGAAACACCGACTTTTTAAAAGAGGACACTCCGACGCATTCAACACACAGATTCAGCCATGTCGATTACAGCACAAACTCTGGGATTAAAATTAATTAATGCGAATAGAATGTATATATGTTTTCCACTTTATTAAGAGCACCAGCTCATTCATGCAGTTGTATTTCTTTGTTGTGTTATAAGGTAGCCATCGGTGGCTCGGTAGTAGGTTTCTCGCCTGCCATGAGGAAGGTCCGGGTTCAAACCCCAGCCGCTGGATGCAGTGGCGGTCCCAAGCCCGGATAAAATAGATTGGTTGTCAGTAAAGGCATCCAGTGTAAAACCTGTGGCGACCCAAAAGACTGACAACAGCAGCTCGTTCATGCGATTATTCAAACACCAATACGTGATTGACGTGAAGAGCTTTCCTTAACCTTTATGTTTTACGCCAAACATCAAAACCGGGACAAAATGTCAGTGGCTGAAAAGTTTGCAAGGTGCTAAACAGGGACACATTTTCACACACCACTAAACCTTGACGCGTATCAGGAAATCAAAATCAAAATCATGGTCAAAAATCACATTTGTCCCCATTCTGAATATTAACAAAAGATGCTTTTTTTCCCCTTCACTGTGTTGCTAATACAGGTCTGGCTAATTGCATGACTGAACAGGTGTTCCTATTAAAGAAGCCGCAAAGTGCATGTAAGTGCCTCTACCTATACAGAAATTACCTTTTTTTCCCTTTCTTTCTTTCTTTTCAGCCCTAATTGAAATATTCCCATTTGTTAGTGGTTTTCATTAGAAAACAGATCATCATGCGGTTTTTCTGCGCTATTCGTTTTGCAGAGCCATAAATGATCTCTGGAGATGGCCTTTCCAAAAAAAAAAAATACAAAAATAAAAGAAAGAAAGAAAAAACCTTGATCTTGAGAATGAGCAAACAATTTAAAAAACGTTGCCTTCAAGCTGGCTGTCCCTCTGGATAGCACTTTTCTTTTTGCCATTCAACTGCCCGTGCTCTGGGCATCGTCCTCGTCCTGAGTTATCATACATATGTATATCGTTATTGTATAGATACGTTTTTATATTTCTTATATATTTTTTGAAGTTTTTTATATTTTGTTCTATTTATTTCTTGCTAACTGTTTTTTCCATTTTTAAGGTCACGAGCGGTCGTTTAAGCATTTCACTGCATTTCGTACTGTGTATGTGACAAATAAAATTTGAATTTGAATCAACACGATGTCGCTAAGTGAATTACATTTTAAAAAATTATATTACATGTATTACAGTTTCATGCACGTTTTTGTGTGTTTGTGAGGGATTAAGAGAAATAGAGACACCTTACAAACCAACTGAGATTTCAGAATGAATTAATGTTTTGTCTTATTATTTAAAATATATAAGATGATGCAATTAGGAAATGTATTGTACCCGCACTATCTGCTTCAATAAAAACAAGTATACTGAACATATCATGTCAGGCAGTTATCCAATCCGGTGGCACAATGCACCAATTGGTTTTAGTGAATTTACATTTCAAACATCAGAATGCACAAAGCTGTGATGGTTTAAAGATTTCTGCTAAAACAAACCATCCTGTATGCGGGAGGTCAGTGAGCAGAACTACCTTGTGGAACCACCAGACTGGTTTGAAATGATGATAAATTTTAAAGCAACTCATATAACTGACTTTTAATTCATTGTGATGAGAGGAAAACTCTTTCTGGTTGACGCTCACTGAATTTAAAAATCTCTTCAGGTCCCCCCCCCCAGTTTCGGTGAGCCTTTTAAAACCCATTTCTATTCAAGCAGCTGGTGAGTGTAAACAGATCTGTCCTAATCCACACACTGGTTTTTATCCCTCTCTGTTATTAATTAGGCTTGAACTGAAGCTTTCATTCTCTGAAAGACCCTCTGCTTACTCATCATGCAAGCTAGCGTGGTTTTGCCATCTGGCATGAATATGGTCTAAAAAACATAGTGGTTAAAAAAAAATTGCTCGAATGCTCTCTCTCAGACACACACACACTCATATATATATATACACACACACACACACACAATGCCTGGGGTAAGGCTTTTCAGTTCCAAAGCCCAAGTCTCAGCTTGTCACGCCAGTGCACACTGCTGTGTATTTCAGAAACACTCCTTTCCTCAAAAGGGCAAAGGGATCATTCTGGCTCGGTGGAGCAACAGGCCCTGGTGGCACTGCGGCATGAAAATAAAGACCCAGTTGTTAGTTATAGCGAAGCCGCTATGTGCCTGTAATCTGTAATACGATATATTTCAATATTCAAGAGTAAAGACAACAATATTTAATAATGAACATTATCTTTGCTGCGTTTCTGTCTGAGCCAAGAGCCCAGTGAGAGACTTAAAAGGTGTCTGATGAGTCCCGTCTGTGCCACCCGCTGAGGGTCTATTCAAGTTAAAATGCTGCCTAACACCACAAATGTGACTTCCAAATACTACACAAATACTAATGAGTCTACTATTGTTCCCCATAAGCTGAACAAAACACCCATTTAGATATCATTTGGTGTAGAACAAGACAAATTACCTTAATGACTATATTTTTCACACGATAAGTAACACCGGTGTACGACCATTAGGTACAGTGCCGAAGGAAGGTTTTTTCCAGACGTTTTGCTTCACACTCATCTTAAAATAGTTTCAATTCAATTCCACAAAGTAAAAACAGGTGTTTGGAGTGTTTTCTCTGCTTGTACTGTGAATGATGCTACACGCTTGGCACACCATTCTGTTGGAACTTTCTCTCCAGAGATGCTCTACTGGGTTCAGGTCCAGACTCTGGTCTGTGCCGCCCCAGGGCTTTCACAGAGTTGATCTGTAGGAAAATCGTGTTTTCTTGGGGGTTATGCTTAGGGTCATGTTCTTGTTGAACTGAAGAACGGTTTCACTTTTTATTTTTCTGCATTCGTTCTTCCCTCTACACTGACTGAACAGTAAAGTATTTATGCTGCCATTTATGATGCTGCCACCACCATGTTTGACTGTCGGGAAGTTTAAAAAAGTTCCTGATTTTCAGATTTCCAATTGTTCAATCTGTGGGTCATCAAACCAGAGAATTTTGCTTCTCGTGGCTTGAGACCTTCAGGTGCTTTTTCATTCGATTTTTACTGAAGAACAGCTTCTGCCTGGCCACTCTACCATACAAGTCTGATTGGTGGAGTGCTGCAGTGATGCTTATCCTTCTCACAAGGAAACTCTGGATCTCATTTGTAGTGACCAAAGTCAATTCAGTCCCAGCTTGCCTGATCTGGAAAAACTGTTTGTTGTTCCAAATCACTTCCATTTGAGAATGATAAGGCCGCCCATGCTCTTGGCTTTTGCTGATGTGAGAAACTCCAGAAGGTTTCTCATGTCTTTCACCAGATCTGTCTTGACAAAATCCTCACATGGCTTTGTTTTCACTCTGACATACACCTTATGTATGCAGGAGTGTGTCCAAGTTATTGGATTCATTTAGGCACAAGAAGCATCTCACAGACGATCACTAGGAGTAGGATGCACCAGAGCTTAATTACAAGTGTTATAACAAAGGGTCTGAATACTTATGTGAATGAAATATTTTAATCTTTATTTCATTTCTTCTTTTTTTTGTTATAAATTAACACTCCAAACACCTGTTTTTTACCATTGTGGAACAATATATGTAAAAAAGGATTTGAAACAACAAACCATGGAAAACTTAATGGGGTGTGAGAGCTTTCCATCAGCACTGTATAATACAACGAAAGTGTGTTTGTGCATGTGTAGCACCATGAATTAGTCCTAGAATGCAGAGAAAACAGGTAGAATTATTCATAATTTGGTTATTGCCATGGCAACTGCATTTATTGTTAGACACAACAATCGAAGTGCACAGATTTGGTTGGTTTTCATGTTTGTATTTATGTACCAGAGTACAAATTTGTAACGTACAGCAAAGTGCAAGTTCAAGGAGTGTCCAGTGAATACTGTAAATTGTGACAACGGTACACACACTAAATCATTTGCTCAGACAGGTGCAGGAAAGAAAAAATATATAAATATATAAAGTATATATTTAAATATATATATATTCCCCACTGTGCTCTTAAAATGAGGTAGACAAGCAGAGAACATGAAGAAAAAAAGAAAAAGAAAAAACAGCACTGGTCATTTACAGGACAGCATTAAGTGTGCTTTAGAGAGAGAGAGACCTGAACAAAATAAATAAATAAGAATCGAAGCTTTACAAAGACCACAATGAGCCAGACACATTTCCAATACATGACCACATACACGCACACAAACACGACCACTGGACGCTGTAGGACACGTAAGCCGCTTTCCGCTCCAGCTCAATAAGTGCCCGTGTGCGTTGGCAGCAGCACCGAGGAGAGCATCGATTTCCTTTTTCTTTCCTTTTTAAGACGCGCAGGATGCACTTTCCTAGCACTCCGGCTTCTTGAAAGGCGTCCAGTAGAACTTCGGTTCGATTCCCATTCTCTGCAGATTTCAGGAGTTCTTTCCCCAAAAAAAGCCTGCCTGCTGAAATTTAAGACCGCCTCTTTACGGCAAATCGGTCTTCCCTGCAGGAAATCAAATCAAATCGGTAACAATGACCAGGACATGCAGCAATATGAAACACTAAAACAATCAAACATACAGCTATCCCGAGACATTCGAGCCCAAAACCCACCAGAATGAACAGTAATGTGCTCGAAAACACTTTAACATGGTTTTTCCACAGACACTGAGCCGGTGCTGGTTCCCATAATTTATGTCTGGTTTGTACGCATTACTCAGTTGACTGGATTGCACGTGACATGATTTCAGATGCGTCTGTTCTTGAAGGCTATCAAAAGGAAAACCATTTCTTTAAATAAATAAATAAATAAAAAAGTATGCTTATTCAACGTAAACAGGATTAAGACTGCTTATTTATTTTGAAGCATTAGACTTTCCAGATTCACACCGAACAGCCAGAACATTTAAACCACCAGCCTAATATTGTGTAAGCCCGCTTCGTCAAACCAAAACAGGTCTGACCCATCAGGGCATGGACTTTATATAACCCCGGAGGGTGTACCGAGACGTCAAGACGTTAGCAACTGATCCTTTAAGTACTGCGAGTTATGAGGTATTGCTTCTGTGGATCAGACGTTTATCTAGCACATCCCACAACTGCTTGATCGCAGTGACATTTAAGGAATTTAAATGTCGAGATTTTAAAGGCCGCTTCAACCTTGAACTATGTGGTACTTAAAACCAGCCCTGAACATTTTTGCAACGTGGTAAGGGGCATTATCTTGCTGAAAGAAGCCACCGACTTAAAGGAGTGTGATGAAGTAAGTGAAGCAAGAGCTGATTTATCAGACCAGACGATGGTCCAGTGTTGATGCTCACATGCGAACTGTAGTGGTGTACTAGGGTCAGCATAGGAACTCTGACAGATCTGTGGCTACACAGCACAATAAGCACCAAGCTACAAAGTTCTTTGTGTTCGGACACCTTTATCATAGTCAGCCTTACATTATATTTATTTATTTATTTATTTATACATACAGAGTCAGGCAAAAAATTTATATACACTTTAGGGGGGAAAATTGTATCATCTATATTATATTGGTATAATAATAATACTATAATTCTCACACTCACTCATCTTCTATACTGTTTTATCCTGTATTCAGGGTCGAGGGGGCCTGGAGTCTATCCCAGGAGGCTTAGGGCACGAGGCAGGGTACACCCTGGACAGGGTGCCAATCCATCGCAGGGCACACACACATACACACTATGGGCAATTTGGGAACGGCAATTAGCCTAACCTACATATTTTTGGACTGTGGGAGGAAATGATACTATAATTGATAAATTTCCAATCCAACTCTCTCTCTCTACTGTTTTACTTATAGTACTGTGTAAAAGTCTTGGGCACATACAAAAATATGGCATAAGCAAAACATACTTTTGAAAACATTTCTGCATAAAAGAAACTTATATAAAGAGCAATAAAGAGTAATAAAATAAACTGTCAATATTTGGAGTGAAAACTCTTAAAATCAGTTTTATAAGAGAACAGCTGTTAGGTTTTACTGAGCTTGCTGGAGAATTTGAGTTCTTCTGGTAACTTTGTCACATTCGCTCCTTTCTATTTTTATGCAGATCCCAGGAGCGTACATTCGGTTTTTTGTTTTCCATCTGAAAACTGGTCTGTCTTGTACTATTTTTTTTCCTCCTGTAATCTTATTTATATATTTATTAATTGGAAATACTGAATGATTTTGTACATAATTATGCAGACATGGTAAACATAGATACCATATTACATGCTGTACCAATTTTATGTAAGACTTTTGCACAGTACTGTATATATATATTTAAATAAAATACATTATTTTTATTTATTTAAATAAATAAATGGATTTTGCTCCAGGCCAGTTCTGTAGGACCAGACTAGACGGGCTAGTCTTTGTTCCCCAACCTCATCAGTGAGCTTTGAGTACCCCTGCCGATCTCGCCGGTTCACCAGTTGCCCTGCTTTAGAGCACTTTTGGTAGGAACCAATCAACTGTGTACCCAGAAGACCTGCTCTTTTGATCATCACAATTTGGCCATTTTCAGAATTGCAGCAATCACTACAATTAAACACTTCAAGAACTGACTTCACTGATTTAATGTTCTGACTGATCAGTGTATACACCACAGCATATCTGCAAACTATTAGACAAGACAAATCACAGGCTTAAATAAATGGTAAATTAAATTAATCTACATGTTCAAATACAATGGTTTCTTCAGGAACACCTCAGGAACTTTGATACCAGATAAATCTAACAAACATATAGTCCTATGACAAAATATGTCCAATTGTAATCCATTATTTAACAAATATGGATGGAGTTTCTAGTGTCTATTTAGTGAGAGATAAGGGACAAATTTCCAAAACTGTCTTTAGGACAGATGATTTTGTACTTTATGTCTTCTTGGTAATAGTGACAAAGAGAAAACGTTTAAAAAAAAATTTTTTTTTTTTTAAACCTGTCTTCCCAAAGACTGGTAAGGGACTGACTGATTATAGTAGAGTGCTAGCAGAAGCTTCTTCAAATAAATGAACGTAAAACAAACAAACATCACCCAGTACATGTACGTACACCTGAACACCTGCTCATTTTTCATGCACATTGAACATTAACTGAAGCTCTTGACCCGTATCTGCATAGCGATTGGCTGATTGAATATGTGAGCAGGTGCACAGGTGTTTCTAATAAAGCGGACAGTGAGAATAGAATCATTGACTAAAACAGCTGTAATTAGAAAATTACCAACTAAAGCCAATGTTCAATCTATTGAAATGACAGATTTTTCCAGGAAGCTAGAGACAAACAAGTGTTGTTACATCATAAAATGCAAGAGCCAATCAGGTCCTTGTATACAAATGCAGGTCTTTCCAGAGAAATTAAGTTTTAAAAAGAAGGTCATTGAAACAATTGGGCTGAATGTTTCGGATAAGATATTTCTTGCGTCACTGCAGTTGCTCAATCGAGATCTACAAATCAGCTACATAGCTAAGAACCGGTCATTTTGTGGTGTAGAAGTGTGGAATAGTTTGAGATGAGGCTCCAGCACAAACGCAGCGTCAGTGGAAAAAAATCCCCAATGAATTAAAGATGAGTAAAAAACGGAAATATACACTGACCTGAGAACAAAGCGGCAAACCCTGATTCCATCTTTGGCTCTCGTGAGGAACAGTTCCCTACGAAAAGAGAACAGACTCTGAACTCATCGAACAAAGTGCTTTTGGTACACAAGAACATCATGCAGCTATAGAAACACGTATATAGGTCATGCAACTCAAGCTTTCCAAGAAGTGTCTTAAAAAACAATTATGGAATTATGTACAAGTTTTCACTTCGATTAGGCAAAAGAAAAAAGTAGTAGCAGCAGCTTTAACACCACACACTGGTACAGAAAACGTTTAGCAAGAGTTGCATTACATATCTGATCTAAGACTAAGCTGAGTTAGCATACCAAAATATTTTAATTTAAAATTTTACACCCCCCCCCCCCCTGTTACTTTTATATATTTTTTTTTGTGTGACTGAAACGTTTAATTCATTACACGCCAAGAGGTTTAGATAAGAGACATAACATACACTGGCTAAATACAAATTTAGGGTTAGAGCTACCTTTACAATGCTGCACTGATGGTTTAGCAGTCCTCTCCTTTTCTCAGTCATTACTTTCATTAAGAAAAGCAGATTCAAACTTGACAAATATAAAAGCTAAACTTTATTAAAAACTCAAGTTATTTCAAACTAGTCAATAACATTTGTCATCGTAAGACCAAAAGAATAAAACGGCATTCAAGAAAAGTTTTATACATACCCAAGCACTGAATGCTTAGCTGTCTAAAGACATTAGGAAGCTATCCGGGGTTATTTTAAAAGGCACAGGGTCTTACCTCTAGGGTCCTTTTTAAGTATAAAAAGAGAGAGAAAGATTAAATGGCGCTTTTTATTAACAGAGGAAACACTGAACAGTCCTTTAGTGCCATTTACGTCTCCAGTCTACATGCACCATTTTTAGATTTAAGCTCTGTTTTGAAGATTAAAAAAAAAAAATGGTTGATGTACTTAAAGGTTATCAGGTTATTTAAAAGGCCAGTTCAGCTTTTATGATGACAGAAACAGAAAAATAAACCAGGTTAAGAGTTTCATAAAAAACAATCTAGGCTTTATTGACAATTGCTGCAAAACATTTTTGGACAGATTTAGTTACCTATTTAGGCAAGCTTACACAGGTAGCATTCTGCATTTTCTGGAGAGCGTACAGAGACTAGATGGCAGTAAGTACAGTTTGGGCGTATTTGAATTTTTCTCTTTTTTTTTTTTCTTTCTTTCTTTTAAGTATGTACAAGAAATTCGGATTTAGCTGCAGGATCCCTTTACATTAGAAAGAGATGACCCTTGTAGAGATTGTTGTCCCAATCCTTCTTAAACAGTTTGAGCATGCATTTTATATAACATGGTATTATAGCTATGAAAATCGGATTTATTTTATATCTTTAAAACACAATTATCCAAACACAATTAGCATTTTACAGAACAGATTTTGAAGAGCCATAACTTATTTTAACAAATTAAGGATTTGAGGACAGTCCATCTCAACAGTGTCTATTAGGGCTATATTTCAAAACTCTAAAATATCATGTAAAATATATTGAAGCCTAAATCTAAACTAATCTTTTAAGACTATTTAAAACAAATAATCAATTGTCGTCAATGTCATTAATAAAGAGGGTTTTTCCTTTCCTTAATTACCGCTCCTTTACATTGTAACATAATTGATTTGGTTTAATGGCTTTTTTTGAATTCCTAATATTGAATATTAATAGAGAATTTTGAAATGTAGCCTACTGGGAATCTGCAACTCATCAACAAGTCAGGCTTTATCTCTTCAATTTAAATAGTTAACCAAAGCAATAAGAGGACAAAAAAAAGAAAAAAAAGAAGAAAAAAACTAACAATGCAAAAAAGCAGAGATTAAAGCAGAGAGAGATTAGAAGTATAAAACTGAAAATAAAAACAGGCTGTTTTTCTTTTTAAATACCTAAACCATCATCACCACCCACCCACCCCCAAACTGTCTTGCACTTTCGATTGAGTCCCGATGCATTCAGTTGCTGATTTTTCAGGTTTCCTTCTAAAAGAAAAAAAAATGTCCAGAGCAGAAATGCGAAACGGAAAGGCGGACAATTACTTTTGTCAGGTTGCTTAAAGAGCGAGCTGCCGTGGGAGACAGTCGTCATGATGGGACATTATGGGTGATGACGGTGTGCTTGTCGAGAGGTCAGTATCGTCCGTACGGGTGTTCCCTGTACGCTCCCTTCGTTTGTCTCGGAGTGGCCGCTTTCCCGCCTGTGGCGGCGCGCTGCGTCCCGTTCCAGTCATCTTGAGCTATGACGGTACAACACACAAACCAAATGAAGCCATATTCTGGAAACCCTGAACGTACCAAAACATTAATACAGCTCGAACTTATTATTAAAATCACCTCAAAATCTAACATGTAACCACAGAATAACTGATCTGACTAGTTTGACATTACCAAAATAATGATCTAATATAAAGACACATGAAATGAAAAAATGGAGGGTGGGGGGGTGGGTGTGTAAAGGCGAGAGT
>JAQMYK010000021.1:8501378-8519908 GCA_030014345.1 Clarias buthupogon
GGGTCAGTGCACCGAAGAAGTGTAAATCTGGAAGATTAAAAAAATTATAATAATTAAAACCCACAACAGAGCTTTTTAATACTCACCATAGTTCTCATATCCTTCCTGTGTCTCCCCGTGTCCATAGTCATAATACTCTGGTTCTCTGCAGGTAAAATAAAAAAATAAAAAAGATCAATCTTGAAAAGAAAGCTGCTTTCACTAGCCCTCTATACTGAATTCAAATTGAATTATGAGGGGCCAAGACAGTCCCATAACTACTGACTGACAAAATGTAGAGAATTTTTAGATGTCTTTTGTTTTCTGCATGTCACCCTAACGCGGTCCTTGAGCAGAACGCATGCAGAATTAACTAAATGAAAGCGATAAAAGTAAGCAATGTTACACTGTAAATACATGACCTTCACTGGTGAATACGTCATAACCTTGCTGAGATCTATAAGAGTTTCATACCAAATTGGGAAATGCCAATAAACAGGTACGCTGTGTCCGAGTACTCTGTGCTCACAATATCCAAACTCACAGGTTTAAAAAAATCTTAAGACCTAACCAAAGTCCATGATGTTAGCAGAAACCCGTGTTAGCTGATTCAGGCATATTATAGCGGGGGAGGGGGGGTGAGCCAACAAAGCAGGTCAGGGTGTATCCTGAGTATTGCTCAGAAGTCCTGACCTAATCTCTTAAATACAGCGGGGTTTCCCCAAAGCCAGTGGTGAACCAGGATGCCCTAGTGATGTGTCCTTATGACTAAGAGAATAGAAAGTGCTTCAAACTCACGCCTGTGGCTGACTGTAGTAGCTGTCGTAGGATTCATAGCCGGACTCTGTGTAGCTTTCGTCGTAGGACTGAGCAAACAAAACAATATCCGTGTTAGTTAGAAAGATGATAAATCCTAAGCACGCTTTTGACGATACTGCGGTTCACACTCACATAATCTTCGTAAGACTCCTGGGCAGGAGGACGTGGCGGAGGAGGCATCCTCTGCGCTCCGGGTGCGGCCACGCGGGCTCTGCTGGCGGCCGCACCCCGGCCAGGCTGAGCCGGTGGTCCTCCGCGTCCTGCTGGAGCTCCTCTCACTGCTCCACCTCTGGTTGGACCACCACGAGGAACACCGCCGCGCATCGGTGTCATCCCTCGACCCCTGGAACATCAAACATAATATACAAGATAAATAAGATAAACCCCGAAGATAAATAACAATTTTAAGACATAGATCGTGATGACTGACAGATCATCCCTAATAAGGATTCAAAATAAACTGTACGAATATATAGTTACACAGGTGATAACTGCTTGTTTATACGCTCCTAATTAAACTTCATTAGATGTTTGATATACCTGGGTGGTGGTGGCGGCGGTCCTCCACGCCCCCTTGCCATTGGGCCTCCTCTGCCTCGGACACCATGTTCGTGGCTGCCGTTGAGATACCCCATCTCCATGAACTGCTCCTGGCAAATCTCATCCATCATGTCCTAAAGAGAGAGAAGAGCAGGGCAATTTTTATTACTTGCATATGGTGTAAATTTTACAGCCAAAAGTTGTCTAAATTTTCTTTTCTGTATTTTTCTTAGTATTATATTCATATTTCATCCTTATTTGAATATTTCTTTTTCATACTTTGTCTTTTATTATTATATTCTAATTTCATATCCCTTATTTAAATAAGGAATATGAATCTGTGTATTCTGTTCACATTATGTGTATGAGACAAATAAAATTTAAATTAGAATTTTTGAATTTAACACTTTGTTCTCAAATCTAAGTGCAACATTGTTTCCTTTTCAAACTGGCCAAACTACATCCAGGAAATCTAAGATCACCTATTAACTGAAACACTTAAATTGCAGCAGCAAAACACAAATCTGAGGTGCCATTACATAACAGCAATCAATTCAGAAGACTGATGCGAGCGTAATGACGGTCCATAATCGAGTGAGAATAGTGCTGCCTGCTATCTGGACTTCTCACTCATAGGCATTAATCTGCAGCCACAGCTTACACAAGCCAAAGCTCTAATTTAGCAGCATGAGTGGTTAATCAGTTTTTAAACATCGGCCCTTTTGGCTCTAATGAACGATCCATCCTGTGGCTCTGGGAGAGCTTTTTAATTGATACTTACAGGGAAGAGGAACTTCTTAACCTCCTCCATAGCGTGGGCCATGCGCATGTACGCTTCGGGCGCTGGAGCAAACACTTCAATGAACACGTGGAGTTCCATGGACAGGTGGGCGTATTTGGGCTCGCCGCTTTTCCTCAAGCTCTCCTCCTGATAAACACGCATTAAAAAACACATTTTACAGGCGGCTCTGTTCTGAAAAGGGGCTACAAACTTAAACCGATTATCAGCAACAGGGAGCTCAGGGCAATGAGTATAGCATCTGCCTGCGTATTTCTAAAATCTACCAAGAGATAAATAAAAACATAAGCTCACAGGCTTCCCTCGGTTTAGGGTAGGCATAATGCAGGCAGGGCCCTCAATTATGTTTTTGTAGCCTAGTTTATTGTGTTTACAGTCACCCGTGTGAATTACTCCGCATATTGTTCTGAGACTAATTTAATTAAACCAAAACCAGCCGACCCAGCTGCTAAAAGGATCGGATACGTAGGAGCAGACCTTTTATTATCGCTCGTTTAAAAGTCAATGATTAAAACCAAGCGGCAAAAATCTACAGTTCGTCAATCAGCTCTGCATCACCGATTAGTTTTCTATGAACATTGAGATACAGCACAGAGAAACAGCTTTGACTGACGTACAGCTCATCAATGTAGACGAGACATCGCAAAACTACAGAACATGAAATACTGTGTAGTTTAGCCAAATGAAAACTCAACCTGTGTGAACATGGATGTGTGGGCTTTTTATTGAGTTGTCACACTGTATGGTTGGACGATTCCTAGGTCCGCTTGATTCTGGCAAATATCAGTCACGATGATATTGGGCAATATTGAGACGATTCTTTATTGACTTTGGAACCATAATGCATTTTTTTCTTAAGTTTTTTTTTGTGAATATTCCTGAACATTAAATACAAAGTCAAAATAGCTTTAAAAGATAGATAAATAAGAGAGAGAGAGAGACCACATCCTGGATGAGAATGAGCTCGAGTTTTTAAGTAGGGGTGAATTGTATTACAAACCTCATAGTTCAAACTGTTTGACAAGTTTTGCAGTCACGGACCGAATTACTTTGGATCATGTGATCGATCAATATTTATTTACATCAACCCAAATTTTAAAAACCCAACGTGCTTCAAAATGACAAATGCCTATATCGAGTAAAATGACACTGAAATACAAAACCCTGAAATTTATTATATACCAAAAGCCACTTTAAATAAGTGAGTTTTAAGTTTGGCTTCAAACATGGGCAGGTCAGTAATAGCCCCAGAACTCACATTGTGATGGTTAAAAAAAATTTATCCTGATTGAGTTCTCAAGTTCTCAGGCATGCCACCCATGGGGAGAGATCCGTACTGATGACTCGGTCATCACTAGCTTTTAGCGATGGATGCGGGTGCAAGATTTAGATCATTTGGCAAATCATTGTAAAGCAGAGTGCACAACAATTATTTAATCCTAATTATCATCCTTTTTTTTTTTTTTTTTATATTAGCATTCTGAGCCTGGCTGAGAGGCCCTCTTATGAATAAAACAAAAATCCCTCAACCCCTTCCTGTTGCACTCGTCCTAAAATCATACAGAATCTTCTACTGTTCTCGGAAACGGCACTAAAATCCCTTTGGACGTTCACAGGTGTACACATGTTAAATTAATACCTCTGCTGCTCCTTGCATGATCTAAACTTTAAACACAAAGAGCACCATGACATTCGTGACCGATATACACCAGATAACTATATTTCTGGCTAAGCAACACCCCTCCTGTAACCATTGTGCTGTTAAATTAACGATCACCTGTTCTCCAACTACAATTACTTTAATTAAAATGCAGCAGTTTTACAAACATTAAAATTATGAATACAGGAAGCAAACTCAAAATCGGCATAGACACAACAAAGGCTGATTACGCATCATTCCTCAGGGTACAAGCCTTACTCATTGACTAGGTTCTGCCTTTCCCAGCCCTGTCCATACTCACCTGACTGCTAATCCATCATCAGGCAGTCAGGCGCGAATAAAAACGGGCCAAATTTCCTGTGATCGCTGTATGGAACGATATTAAAACAACAGGTGTCAGGTGGAACATCCAGGGCACTTTAGACCGCTGCCAAGCACACGGACGGGCGATGTTGAATACGAGCTGTGAATGCGGATCCGGGAATTCATTAATATTTCATCAGATTATTTAAGTCATTCATCAATTCTGTTTTAGCGGCATGCCATTAGCGCGCAGGCGGCTTCAACAGATGTGTGATGAGACACGGTGCAGGGTGAGACGCGGGATGAAGGTTGAACTTGTTGCGTGAACTCAACTGAAATGGACTTAGAGACACACGGTCTTTAGAGAAAGTTTCGAAGAGTAACTAAACTTTGAATGATTTCATGAGACGCACTGATGCAGAAAGAAAATTTGTAAAGAAGATCCGTTACCATGAGAACAGCAAAAACCAGTCAGAACGTTACATTTCCATCTGTTCAGATCGCGATCGTTTGAAAGTTGATAAACAGTATGCTGCTCTAAGCTTAATAAGCAAAAGCCATCTGTATTCCATATTCTTTTCAGCTGATTATGAATTTTTTTTTTACTACAAATAAAGTATAGAACTTTAAAGACATTACAAATTGTTTTATAGGTACATTTGGACAAACAACCACCACTGACCTTACACTTTGTGCTTATTTACTTTACATCAGATGACTTAAACTCGTTAACACAATGAAGAGTATTGTGCCCGTGGAGGGGCTGGGTTATCGTAAGAGCAGTAATGGCTCATTTAAGCCCTAATCTAGTCAATTACAGGCCTTTATATCCATGCAGCGCCTTGAGCTGAAGCCGAAACGAGTCGGGAACGGTTTGCATCGCAACGTTCTAATGAGACCACAACGATTAGACAAATTAGAGCAGGAGTTTTCCATTTTAAGTGCTAAAGATTTTTTTTTTGCCTTTGAAAATCACACCAGGAATTTCATCCGTTTCCCAAAAAAATAAATAAATAAATAAATAACATGAGCGAGAAAATGTTGGCCTTTTGAATTATTCCAGACCTCAATAGTTGAAAACCAAGTAACGTCAACATGGATCTGATGTAATCAATCAGTGCAGACATCAGTAATAGGAAGCCTCTAATACACAGCCAAAAAACTATTTTAATTTACGATCAGGCAGAATTTATTCAATAAATGAAGCTACACCAAAAAAAAAATTAAGATCTTCTGATCTTACATGTCTTGCAAGTTTGATTCTGGATATTCACAAGAAAAAAAAGAAGAAAAAATCATTGGATAACATCACTGCTGTAGTATTAATCAAGCATTTTAAATCACAAGCAGGTTAAAATATTAATGAAGAAATATGAGCAAAAAGAAACGAGAATAAAGAGGGTGCACAAACAAACACAAATAAGAACCTCTGGAGTGAGGACTTAGCCTCGCTAAAACTAAATAAATAATAAATCCCGTTTAGACGGTAATAGATGGAAATGCATTTAGACATGGCGACTAACCGTGAAATCGTAGCAACCCCTGTGTCTGCGTGTCATTACCTTCGCTTTGTCTCTCATAGATCCCTTGCCCAGGACTGAGATCTTGGCGCCTGTCTCCTCCTGCAGTCTCTTAATGGTGTTTCCTTGAGGCCCGAGAATCTTCCCGACAAAGTTAAACTATGGATAAATATAAAAAAATAAAAGCACAGGTGAGATTAAAACACTAAATTCAGGGTGTGTAGGAAGCGACTGTCTCGCTGGATTGGCTGAAATGGTTTCTGAGGGACTCAACGTTCAATAACTTTAGACAGAACTGTGATCTATGCGTCCGGTGGGTGCGACAGGGGCTAAACTCGAAACACTCTCCAGCTTTAAGAGATCACGCCGAAGAGTCTCAGAGTGAAGGAAAAAGTGTATTTAAGCAGCAGAAACAGTCAGCAGGGGCGCTCAGTGTGTGCCGATCCCATCCAACTCTTTTTTTTTTTTTCCCCTCTCTCTCTTGTGATACAGATAAATCACTTAAAGTGCTCAGCACAACAGGGCAGGATGTGATGGGAAATCTGACAATGTAAGCAACTTTATAAAAAAAAACTGCAGCACAGAAAGAGTAAACTAGGGCAGTAAAAGCAGATTAGTCTTGTGAGAACGGCGATAAAAGGGTTCGACGTGACCTACTTCTATTGCTATAAACTAAAGGAGAACAATTCCAAGTGCATGACTAAAGGGTGGAGTGATTTGAGGATGAAGTTATTAAATGCTCCATTCGTGCTGAGAGCACTCGACATTCAAAAACAGCTGGGATAACATTATCAGATTGTTAATAAGGCATTTGCAAGGTTAAATAATTTTTTACACTAATAATCAGTGTATAAACAAGGTTATCAAATGACTTCTTATTTAAATAAATAAATAAATAAATCAGCACCTGATCATCCTCCTTAAAGCTGCAATGTACTGATTTATTGAAAATAATGCAAAAGTGGGCATAACCTTTATGTGAGCGGTTTAAATCGCACATGTTGGTAGAGTAACTCTTCCTCTCTACAAAGGTACTGCACACGTAGTCTCCCTCACCAGCGATGCATTTCCGCCATTGTTGAACGCAACCCTCAAATCCCCTTTGTCACAGCTGAAGGAGAAACCAGCACAGAAGACAAACCCCCATTGATACCATCAAGTGTGACAAAGGGACTTTTCAAAGAGGATTGGAGAAGTCAGTTTCAACCATCGTGCAAATGCAGCACTTGTGATGGAGTGTGAATATATAATATGGTAATAATTGTACATTTGTATAGAGTCTCACTTTACCAACATGTGCAATTTGAACCACTCATGTCAGTGAATAAAAATAAATAAATAAATAAAAATAAAAAGATGGCCACTTTGTGTTCTGACACAGGTTAATGAACTTTCCATAACTGATCACTGATTTATCATCAGGCCTTCCAGCTCAATAGCAGAGCAGCTGCTTAATAATAATTTTTTTTAAAAGTACACGTCAAAATATGAAGCGTTATAATCTCCCTGGCTCCGCTAAAGAACTTAAAAGGCTTTTTTCAGGTTCGCACAATATTTTCCAACTGCAACATTTTTCTTCCTGAATCAAATGATCTTTATGGAAAAACCTGTTACTATTTAAGCAACGTCAACATTAAAGTAAGGTAAACAACTTCCTTCTAACTGCTCTACTGAACTGTAGAGCTTACGGAGTGCAAAAAGAGAAGGGAAAAAAAAAAAAGAGAGGACAAGTACATTTCTGTTCTTTAATGGAAGAAGGTTTAAGATGTAATCCCCATCATTCAAAGTGTAACTAAGAGTCACATTGAAGAATCTTAATACAAACAAGAGCTGTTCCTTTGCTGCACTGACTGACCTCAGTATAATCATCTCTTTGCATTTCCTTTTCTTTCAGTCGAACAGCTAATCATGAGAAGTTAACCAGAATCCATGTGTGTGTGAGTGTGTTTTAACTTTAATGAAGTAACCAGTATGCACAAGTGTCTGGACAGGCAACATAACAGGTGAGTGCTCAATCACAAAACACACAACACGTGGAGATATTTGGACGATTTTCAAAATAAATAATGCTGACCTTTGGGTACTGTTTGACTGGGATAAGAACTCTTTCCTTCAGTTTGATATTCTTCGCTGTGAACAAATCCAAGTAGGTTTCGCTGTCTTTTTCCGGCTCGTCCTTCTGAACCCTCTCGATTTCTAGAAGAGAGAAAGAGGGGAAGGGGAAGAAAAAAAAAAAGAAAAAAGAGAGAGAGAGAACAAGTCTCAGTTCATCCAGACCAGTCAAGCAAAACAGCAGCACATTGTTTTTCCTTTACATAGACATGGCTGAGAGAGAGAGAGAGAGAGAGAGAGACGGCATGACAAATAGCGACTGCAGAGGACAGAAAGCGGAGTCAAGGCTGATGTTAATAAGTGCCTCGTTCATCAATCAGGAAAAGGATCAATGGCACATTTTTTTAATGAATTGACAAGCTTTCAACAAGAGGGCAAGGGTCAAGGAAAAGGTGGATAACGCCGTTGTTTATACACAACAGGAGCGGAAATGGATACAGCCGTGCTGCTCTGGGAAACACACACATGCATAAAAACATCCAGCTATTTTATTTTTTTCGACCAGCCAGAAGGGCTTAACATCCGTTAAGTCTGAGCATCACTATATTTCATCTCTGTCTGACCGCACTGACCTTGGGTGATCTGAAACCTCAAAAGTACTTCAAAAGATTGCTGATATTTTCTATGAAATATAAGCTCGCTTATGTGCGTCACCATTTCTGTTCGAACCATATGCCCATTTCGAGAGGTTACAGGGTCAATCCAGGTTACACGGCATAATCCGCTCTCGAGAGACTGGAGACCGCTTGATCTGGTCGATCTCAACCGGGTACAAAAAATAAAAATTATAACGAGAACCAGACTGCCACTGTTGGAACTCCTAACACACACACACACACACACACACACACACACATCTGAGGAAACACAAGTTCATCAACAGCTTTGAGAAGATCCAGATGCTGAGCCGTGCGCCTTCGATATGTACAGTAACGCTCGGAGTAAGAAGACTGCTCATGATGGAAAACATCTGCTGCGCGCAGGACAGCCGAGAGGAAAATAATAAAAAGGGGGGAAAAAAAAGAACGAGAAACATTTCCTGCTGGAAAAAAAATACACCCTGGCTGGGATAATCTAACATTTCCCCTGGTTTATGAACAGAACATGAAGTGCACAGTGCAGGACAGAAAAGACTATTCGGTGAATTTATGCACTCAGGAATACAAACAAGGATGCAAGAGAAGCCATGTGTCTAATCACACTCCTCGTAAATCTAACTCAACTCCAGATCCACAAAGCCACGTTCTCTCTCATCTACAGCGCAGGGTGAATGGAGGGAGCACTACATAGAGAGCGCGCGCGCTCATTAGTGCACGCGCCATGTAGTGCATCTACGTAGGGAGCGTCAAGCGGATTCGAACGGAACTAATCAACGGTTTTTAACGTATACGCAGTACACTATATACGTTAAAAATAATTTAAAAAAAACGTTGACCGGCTCCGTCTCAATAGAAGTATAACGTCAGTTTATTAATACTCCGAGTGTGTCTATATATTATCTTTGGGTGAAATGTTTACACTTTAGGGATGTAATTAACACAATTTAGAAAGAAGAAGAAAAAAAAAACAGGTCAATATTCGCATTAATTTGTTCTTCAGGCAAAAAACAAGCCAAAGAAAACATTAAAAACTGAATAATATAAACGCACCTGGGGACTTATTTAGCATCTGTTTTCCTCTCTCGCGCTCTATAATTACCCTAGATAACTGCACAAGTTTATACAGGACGCTTTCCCAAAGGTTCTGTCCCAAATAAACATAAAAGCAAGCTACGTAGGGCGCAGAAGCCCATTTAGACGCACCCTGAGTAGAACACAAACAGGGGAAGAACCAAGTCATTTGAGACACAGCCGCAGCACCGTTTTCCTCTTCAGCCAGTGAACGCTCCGGATTTTACCAGATGAATTAATATATTATACGTAAATAACGAGAAGCAAAATGTACCTTTTTTTCAAACAAATGTATTTACCTGCAGATAAAAGTTTCATGGCGTGCATGAAGGACGAGTCGAGGCTGTCTCTCTCCGCCAAGAGCTGCGGGAGGTACTTGTTCTCGTTCTCCATTTTGGGGAGTTCGTAAATAAAGTTAACAAAGCGATAGAAAACCTCGCAAAGCTGTACAAATCCGGTGGTGAAACTAGGGCAAAAATCCAAGTTTCCTTTTCTTTTTCTTTCTCTCCTTCCGAGCTCGGTCGAGGTGAACAAATAGATGGAGGCGACGCGGTTTGTAGAGAAACGATGAGCGGCTCACAAGTGCAGCAGCGGTCCTGCGCGCGGCGTGCGGAAATGGAAGAACAATACTGCTCGCGAGCGACGAAAAGGCGCCTTGAGAGCGGAAGTGATGTCACGCAAAGAACACGCTCCTCTAGCCCCGCCTACTTATTTGGGATAAAAGTTTATTTTGAGGCTGAAAATGCAGGGTTATAATATGAATCTGTAATGAAGTCTTGCTCAGGGTCTTCTTATAATTTTTTTTGGTTTCTTAAATCTGATCAGCGTTGTGTGTTTGTATGAATAATAAAACCTGATTTTCTATTCAAATCTCTCATCATGTAGGCAAATGTTCAGGTTCAGTGGCTGAATGAGCACAAGGCAGAACAGATACCTTTAATAAATCACAATACAGAGTTGATTTGGGGAGAAGATAAAGCAAACTACAAAATAATGGTTTAATATTGCATTTAAGAACTAAACATTGATATCTGCTGCCCCCCAGTGGATTTAAACAGCAACTGATTGCATGATCTGAGCATCTAAAGAAGAGGACACAGGGGTGCAAATCCACAGCACACAGGGCACACACACTCACACGCTCATTCACACACTACAGGCAATTTGGGAATGCCAATCATGTCCAGGGTCCGGGTTCGAGTCTCCCCGTGCTTGTTTTCTCTGGGTATTCTGGTTTCCTCCCACAGTCCAAAGACATGCAGGTGTTCCCAAATTGGACATAGTAGTGGCTCTCTCTCGTCCTAGTTCCTAGATTCCAGACTTTTGCTACGAATTGCTACAATTGGCTTGTCTTGGCTCCAGCACTGCATAGCTGCAAGGCATTAAGGTGAATAACGTTGGTGCTAGACAAAAGTTTTTTAAGGATAAACAACAGGTCTATGGATCCCTACGGAGAGGCTTGTTGCTTAATAACTTCTTATCATTACGTGCTGCTAAGGCGGGTTCCATAACCCTTCATAGCACACCATAGCTGTTGCTGTAGTTTATCATAGATAATTGTATTGTGCTGCATAGCTTTGTCATAGCTTGTTGTAGCCCTGTTTTCAGTCTACATGGACGTCTGTAGCACATTGCCTGGCTACAACTGGGTACGATTGATTGCAAATGGGTGTACGGAAGCATACGGTGGAGTAGCTCCTAGTAGTAGCTTTTTTGAACACACCCAAGTTATTTGTAGATGAGGTCAGCAAGATAGAATTACACCAAGTAAGCTTGACCGCCCCCCCCCCCCGCCACGATCTTACCGTATGATCACTTATAACACTTGTTATAAGTAACTTTCCCGTACAGAACATTGTGAAACGCCGACACTGCAGACCTTTTCCCAAAAGTGGCAGAAAGATTCAACATTAGAAACTGTAATTAAGTAACAACAACAAGTAATTTGGTTTAAAACTAACACAGCATTTCATAAAAAGAACATCATACCAACAGTCAAACATGGTGTTGGTATTGTGGTGGTACTTGTGCTGCTTAGCAGCTTCAGGACTTGGTCAACTTACCACGATTGATGAAAACATGAATTCTGCGCTCTGCCGGAAAATCCTGAAGGAGAATGTCCAGCCAAAACAATTCTGCAAAGAAGAGTGGGACAAAATTCCTCCACAGCGATGTGAAAGACTCATAGCACCAAAGGTTATTAGGTTTTGGGAGGAATTACTTTTTCACAGATTTGGACAGCTTTTTTTTTCCTTTTTTAATAATTGAAATTGTTATATCCACCACCTTAATATTAAGTAGGTCCCCCTTGCGCCACCTGAACACTAATGACCTGTGTGTTCTGACACCTTTCTATGGAGACCAGCATTAACCTTTTCAGCTATTATAGCTACAGTAGCTCTTATATTGGACCATAGTCCATGAGCCAGCCTTCACTCCCAGCATGCATCAGTGAGCCTTGGCTGCCTGTGACCCTTTTGCCGGATCACCGGTTTTAATTCCTTGCACCACTTTAAGTCGGTTCTCACCACCGCACACCCACAGAGCTTTGTCATAGACAGTAGCTGCACTTTTGGAGTTCCTCTGACCAAGTCGTCTAGCCGACACAATTTGGCCCTCGTCAAAGTCACTGAAATCCTTAAATTTGCCCATTTTTTCTGTTTCCAACACGTCGACTTCAGGGACAAAACGTTCCCTTGCTGCCTAATATACCCACCCACTTCCAGCATCCACTGACGCAAGATATTTTGTATCTGTAGTTACTGTGACAGGAGCCAATTTGTGACGCCTAGACGTACAGTATATGTGCTACTTGATTTGTATTATTGTCCTTAGATTATTGTGGAATGTCTGCCTACGAGTCTCTGTGAATGAGTCTTCGCTAGAGAAAACCATTCAGTAGATTCAGTATGAAGCCATGATTCAGCTCGCAGCCGGCACCGCTAGAGCTAATGTTCTAGACCACGAATCGCTTAATCAAATTGTTTAATCATGATCGAGAATTAACCGCCGTTAACACTCATGCGCAACACGATTGACTCGTCCCTGATTAAACCTGAAGCTGTACCAGTCTTATCCTATAAACTCGACAAATACATCTACTTCTATTCCTCTGATTTTCTCGCCGAGACGTTATATACTTTTTGAACACAGTTTCCCCCTCCTTCCCGGTGGAAGTGTATGCCAGGGTCAGCGAGGGGGTCAACCACAGCTTAGCATTGCTCCGAGGCATGAGAAACCTTTTTGTCCTGTGAAAGCTTTCAGAGCTGTCACACCTGCTTAGCTCTTTACCTTCACACATCTCTCGCTCTCTCTCTCGCTCTCTCTCTCTCTCTCTCTCTCTCACACACACACGTTTCTCTTTTCTGTTTCTCTTTCTTCTTTTTGTAGTTTCAAGGTCAACACAGACTAAATACCCATATCTAATCATTTTAACTCATTTCCTTCTTCTGTAACATGCTCGCATTTTCTTTCCATTTATATGTTTTATAAGTGATACCCTGATAAGAAAAAATAAAAAAAACAACACCTTGGGGAGAGTAAACATTTTTATTCCAAACTTGCCAGGGGCTGTTTGACTTGCAGCCACCCAGGATTCTGTGTGTGTGTGTGTGTGTGTGTGTGTGTGTGTGAGGTGTATGCTTAAAACTAGAAGGACGAGATGTGCCAGAAAGGATTACATAAGCACGTTACAAAAAATATATATATTTTAGCAAAAACTTAACTTTGGAGTTATGGGAGAAAAATCTATGTCTTGTATAACATAAAAGTTTGAGTTTGATAATACCGGTTTAACTAATTCAAGATTTCACATCTAAAAATGTAAGAATGCTAAACTGTATTATTTTGTATTATCCTTTTTTATTTATTTATTTAGGGGAAAAAATGAAATAGTACATTTCCGTGGTAGAAATGCAATAAATTTTGATTTCTATACTGATTATCTTGTACAGGGTTGCGTAGGCCTGGAGCCTTTGCCAAGAGACTTAGGGCATGAGGCCTGGTACTGTACATGGAGGAAACCCACCAAGCACTGGAAGAATATGCAAACACCATGCAATCGATTAAAAAAATGTATCTAGTTAATCGCAGTCATAATCACAATTAATCACATTTTTAAAAGACTCAGATTTACCTGTATTATAAATGTGCAATGTTGGAATAAAGAAATGCAAGACAGACTAGAGGAAACAGATTATACAGTTTGATAATATCTCAAACTTGATTAAAAATTTCAATCAAAGTTAAAAAAAAATACAAATCTCTCGAACTCCTTCTACAGTTCCTACAGTGCCATCATCTCCTTTTCAACTTGGCTAGCGCAACCAGCTAGTGCATGTTTCTACAAAATGTCTTTCTTCTGTTTTTAACGCACCCGGAGTGAATGAGTGCAGTTGCCATTTGTCATTGATTAGACGTGCTGTTACACCGAGGTAGTTATGGTTACTCGCTGATGTCCAGTGGTCTCCAGTAAGTGCAATAAAAAAACAGCTTCTGCCAAACTGCCTTACATTTATAGCCTTTTTCAGTGTCTTACATTTAATGTATTCTTGTAAAAATAGTTCCCCTTGAAGGTAGCTCGAGCAAACAACTTCAGTTCTTAGTGTCCTCATAGAGTCACCATATTATCTGTGTTAAGTGTGCCATTTTCACATGCGCTGCGATTATGGGAAACCATTAGGTTCAAACTTGGTCATATGATTAATTTGTGTTAAAAAAAATAATAATGCATTAAATTTTCTAGATTAATCACATGCGTGAACGCGTTATAATATTGCTAGCCCTAAAATAGACCATAATATATTACTGTGGTACTTCAGACATTGCATTACCGGGGAAGTCACTTTTGGTCTTTATGGTACTGTAGGTACCATGGCACCTTAGTAGGAAGCATGATAGCACTATGGTGTGTACAACAATACTTGGGTGAATCCCATGGTACTTATTGGGTATCACGGTGGCTACAAAGTTCAGCAGGTATTTATCCTAATACATACTCCTGGTATTGTATAGTACAGGCAGTAACATATTAAATATCTGCTGAACCCAATTCGTACCATGGTACACTGCTGAGGTTAGGATGGTACATGAACATGTATAGTATATGGTTCATGTTCCATAGCATGTGGTAGAACCATCTACTCTATCATAGTACATGCACTCCTGTACCGAATTATGCATAGACCAATATACCATATATAGGTATTATACAGTAGATACTATGGTACAGGTATCATGGGATTACTTTGGTAAAATATCTTATTAGGAATAGTAAGGTGAAGTTTTTAAAAGAAGCAGACAGCCAATCTTGTTTTTGTCTTTTTGACAGCATCAGGTTAGAAATGCAGGCGACACTGACCAGGGATGTAGAAATCCGATCTTCAATTTGTCTTAGGTTTGATTTCATTGCAGCGCCACAGGCGTCATATGTTCAGCAAGAAACAAAAACAATTACACTGCCACGCTAATGATGTGGGAATGATCACAGAGCAACTCGCGCAAAGAGATGGCCGCACACATTCACTCTCACTCTCACACACACACACGCATTCAACACGTTCACACACTCACTCCCTTAGCGAGAGCAAAGAAGTGAAACGCTGAGGGAAAGCAGCATCATCTGCTACCTTTTTTGATCAGTGCTCATGCCTGGGGTCTACATAGCTGTACCACTGGGCTCTGATTTCTGACTCAAACCTGTAATGATGGAGAGAAGGTGGAAAAGGTGGAGATGTACACCGCAGGCGCAGAGGACTTGAGATTGTCAGTCATAGTAATGATCCTCAAAAAAAAAAAGAAGAAAAAAGAAAAATGACGCGGAGATTTTACATCATTGTCAAGTGCAAATAATGTTCATTAAAGTTTTTAAAAATTTCATTAAAGCGATCTCTCTTTTAGATGCGTGATGAACTTTTTCTTTTTTCCACTTGGTCCCTAAGCAACACTTTTCTATACTTATTCCTGTTAAATTATTCATAAATACTGTATATTCATCATTTGGTGTCACTTACCCTGCTCCGGGTGCACTGGGCATGAAAAAGAAGCTCACTCTGTACAGAAAGCCAGACCCTGCTAACACATGTTCCCGTATTATATGGACAATTTAATGCATAAAGCATGTTTTTGGAGGCGGCACAGTGGCTCAGTGGTTAGCACTGTCGCCTTGTCCCTCCAGTGTCCAGGTTCGATTCCCGATTCCAAGCCCCCGCGACCCTGTATACAGGATAATAGAGAATGATGAGCATTGATAGTTTTTGGAAGGTGGAAGGCAACCAGAAACAGAACCATGAGGAAATCCATAAGGATGTGTGAAATATCAAACGCTCAGAATCGACGCAGGGATTTGTACAGTGGCAGAGGTACCCATATTTGAATACGTAAAAAACAATCTGGAATTACATAATTAATATATTTAATAATTAAATGATCATAGTTAAATGAAGCTTCATGGATTTCCACACGGGACTAAACCGAACTACTACTACCAATAGGATCAAACTTTTTCCAAAAAGTAAATACATGCACAATATTGAACAATATTTATTTATAAGAGTTTCTTTTTAATCTAATCCTTATCTAACCCTATCTGTCAAGCTTTATATAGTATGTGACACATTTCCATGTACTCTCCTATGGATCTAAGGCCAGTTACGAGGGCATCGATGATAAAATAAAAATATTCATTCCTTCACACCGTGAATCAATTTCAAGTAGCCAGTCCACCTACCTGTGCGGAGGAGAACATGTGAAACTGTGCACATACTGTACAGTAACCCTAGTTCAGGATTGAACCAGAACCCTGGAGCTGAAATGCATTAAATATGTGCATATATCATATAAATTCAATATTACACTTATTACATTCTAACCGTAAAGGTCTTCGGATTTGACACGTGAGAAAGTCTTAGAAAAGCTGCTCACTCTAATGGAGTGTTACTCAACTCTCCAACATTGTGGGAATACATTAAAAAAGTAAGTTTGCTAGAATAGACTTTGGGACAGGGTGTTGATTCAAACTGAACATTAATAACAAATGACCACAAAAGGGTTTCTATTCTGAACACATTTGGATGAATAATTCATTAAGCCCCGGCACAGTTGAATTCTCAGTTTGTGACTCAGAAGATGTTGATTAATTGTTTTTAACAGCAGACAAAAGTGCTGGCTAGAAGGCAAATCACAGGTTTATATTACTTGCTTGCTGTAAACAGTATAAATACTGTATATATTTATCATAGTAATGAATGACACAGCAAGTTTACTTTTTAATATATGTTTATTTGTGCATGTTCCCCCCAATGCTTGGTGGGTTTTCTCCTGTTTCCTCCCAAAGTCCAAATACGTGTAGTATACAGTAGGATGACTGGTGTGGATGGTTGAGTGTGTGATTGTTCATGTGTTTGTGCTCTGCAATGGATTGGCACCTGTATAACACTGTGTAAGAACTGGACAAGCACTCTGTGACATCACTCAGAGGTTTCCTGGAGAGCTGTTCTGGAGATCAACTGTAGGAGCTCTGGTTGTCGCCATCTTGGCAAGAGCTGACTCCCCCTAAATCCGTTACAGAGCCTAGCTGTTGGTTGGAACATGCTTCAGTTGCCACAACTTACTTCAGATACCACAACCTAGCTAGCCTAGCTTTAGCTTAGCTAAATTTTGCTAAGGTGGCTAGCGTTAATTTATTTGCTAACGTTACATCTCTTTTGAATGAACTTAATTAACCATGTTTTTTTACACATGGTTAACTCCGATATTTCTTGTGGTAAGTTGAACTACTATGATTCCAGTTAACTGATTAGCTAAAGTGATGCGTAGCAGACAGCTAGTGGTTTGACCTGCCCACTGAACGGGAAGAACTGCCCATTTCTACGCTTTTTTCTTTATTAATGCAATTAAGAAGTTGCATTACTTTCTAACTTCAAGAGAGAGAGAGAGAGAGAACACAGAGTGATAAGGAAATTACTATATTTCTATAGCTTGTTGCATGGACACTTCAGAACATCCCTAACCATGAAAGGAAAAAAAAAAGTATGGCGTGTTGTTATTTAATTAATATAAACAGAAAATCGTAAAAGGTCAATTGTAAGAATAAAGGTGTTATTTTTTACGGAAAAACAGTTAGTTGTTGATTAAATAATGATTTTAATAAAGGCCACAATATGTATATCATGTCAGGTTTTACCCATAGATTTCTGTTCTTTCTTTTGATTCTTTTGATTTTTGTTTTTAAAAGCTTTGTCTGCCACATGATGATGTGTCTGGGTAATTAGTATCACTTTCATTCACCGCTGCATTTGCCAAATGTTCTTTGCCCCAGGATGCCTTCGGGAGGTCCTTTGACACTTCTCTATTTTTCCAGCTTGTGCTTTCATGGAATCTAACATTTGGGTCAAGGGCTTAGAGTGACTATCTTCTCATCAGTCAACGCTGACCTTCCCATTGCGGCGACCGCCTCTGGCTGAACCTCCGTGTCCCACTGCTGCTACTTTGCTCAAAACTTGCATGATGTACACAAGCAGATTGACTAAGAATCTACTACCCTAGCTATCCATTATCATGGTCGCAATGAACAACTTGCTAATTAGCTCATGAACTTATTTTCTTATTCTTTAATTAGAATTTGTCTTGACTTTCAGCTTTCCTCTATGTGCAGTGATTGGCATTCGCATCGCTTACCCGCGTCCTTCGCTGGGCAGCGTGCCACTGCATTAAGAGCCTTTTTAATTACCCACGAATCAAGATTAGCTCTTTTTTTATCCCCTGTAACTCCCAGCGATCTATCAATCAGTGCCAAGTAGCCCTTCAAGAATGTCCAAGGCCAGTGACATTATACAGGGTGTCCCATAAGTCTCCATCCACAGGGGAAATTAACACTTTTTAGCAAAATATCTTCAAAAATGTTTCATATAATATATATAACATATGCAATATTGTGCAAAAGTCTTGAGCTACCCTTTGTTTCTTTATGGTTTGCTTCCAAAGTGTCAGACTTTTGTGTACTTGAGAATTAGTTCTCGAGGCTTCCTTCAAGCACTTTTATGGCTCATTTTATTTGGAATAGTCTTCCAAATAGTGTTCGGGACTCAGACACAGTCTCAGTGTTTAAGTCTAGGCTAAAAACCTATTTA
>JAQMYK010000021.1:8533415-8545973 GCA_030014345.1 Clarias buthupogon
CGAGGTCTTATGGGAAAAATTGGGAAGGAAAGGGTTAAAGGAGTGAGGATGGAAAGGAAGGAATGTACACGTGCAGGATGTCACCACTAGGTAAACTATTATATTCAATCAAACCCTCCCAAAGTGCAAAGTGTACACTATGTCCTGCCCATTTGTATTCCCTTTGTCTACCAATCCCTTGGTAGATATGGTATGGTGCTGGTTATTCAGAGGAGGGTTTTTTTTATCAATGAAAGACTTTTAGTGCTTGAATGTTGCAATTTCTTCTCCATACACTGTTAGTGTCAGGTGTTGTTGTTCCCGTTGCCAGAGCAGACCATCAGGTTTTATACCAGGTATCGTTTCTGACACAACCTTCCCGTGACCAGCACTCTCTGTATTTATTTAGTTCACTAAGCTACTGTTGAGCTTGTTTATATTTAATGGAGGTGTGGTGAAAACCAGTCAAGCACTTCAACACGGCCTTCATCACCCTGAATATTGTCGGTTAAAGGAAGTATCTTAACATGCAGAATCACATGACTCTCAAGACACTTGATCGGGACTTAACCTTTTACATTAACCTTTGAGCAAACAGACATTAAAAAACTTGTTTGCGGAATGTCTGGATTTTGACATGCAAAGAGATCTTCCTTTTTTCCTGAAGATGGTAGTGGATATATTGACATGATTTGTATTTTATTACATTTTATTTATTTATTTAATTAATTTGTTGTTGTAGAACTCCATGCCCATTGTGTTACATTCCTACTGGATGTTTCCATCAATACAATATCTATCTATCTATCTATTCTAGAAGCTCAACTGTCTTTATTCACTCTGACTCACTGTCTAACTGCCGCCTCGTGTCTCCTGTGTGTCCTCCTGCAGATGGTTAGCATGTTGATGATCGGCATCGCTGCCTGGGGAAAGTGGTTCGGCCTGGTCTCGAGTTTCCAGGTGGTGGGCGGCATCATCGGCATCGGGGTCTTTCTGTTCCTCGTCGCTTTGGCCGGACTCATCGGTGCCATAAAGCACCACCAAGTTCTTCTCTTCTTTGTATCCTTCGCTGTGAAACATAGCGTTGACAAAAATGAACAGAGTGACATGTTAAAAGAATGAGCATGGCTAGCATCTTTTTTTTTTTTGATGAATGCATGAATGAAAATATAAATATTGGATGGGAGGCACTTAGTGCTGTCACATCAATCACGGCTCTACAGCCAATCAGGGGAGTCTGTGAGCTCACGCAAGTGGAAGGAGCGGATAGCGCTGTCCTCCGAGTGTGTTACGCCGCGCCCAAAAAGTTTGAAAAGATGCGGTCACATGGTTTTGAGCTTATATGTGATATGTGATAGTCTTCTGCCCACCCTGACTGGTGGTAGTACTAGTAGCCTTAATGTGGACGCCCCCTAGTGACAGGGTGGGGGGATAGGATATGACTAAATTATGGATGTGGACATGGAAACTAAGCTCCTCAAGTGTCACCATGTTTGTTTACTTCATGCAAAACTGTCTGATTGAGTTCTCTGGTGTGCCCCCTACTGGAATCGTAACCGGCATCATGTGTAGCATATTGGCAAAAATGTGAACAAATACAGTCACACCATTGCCGATTGACTACGGAAAGTGTATTTGTAAGAGATGTTATGTTGCATTTTGGCAGGAGTCTCCAATATATGAGGAGTCCCCAGTATATCTTACAACAGCACTTGTAAATGAATCTTATTACTTAATATATTGCTTGAAAGGATATGTTTAACACATGTTAGGACATTTAGTAAGCACTGAACCATAAACATTCCTTAATGCAAGTTATTTCTGATCTTGGGATTTTTATTTTCTGTCTAAGCTTCATAATTAAGTGCATTTTCATAGTTTCGATGATGTCACACCTCGACCGTCTACCCTTATTTATAGCCCCCATTTCATCCCTGTCACTTTCCCTGAGCATGCAAGAAGTTGCTCGGTGTCCATTTTCGCTGCGTAGCAAACCTATACAGTGCAGCACAGAAATGTATTTTTTATGAAAGTAATGCTGTGTGTTTAACCCTTCATTCGTCCTTAATAGTTGATTATCAGTACATGATTATCCTCTTCCTGGTGTTCGTGGTCCAGTTCTCGGTGTCCAGCGCATGCCTGGCCATTAACAAAGAGCAGCAGGTAAAGTCTGATCACATCATAACACCCTTCTTAAATCCAGAGACCGAATCAGCCTCGGTGGATCTCTAAGCTAACTCATTTCGAGGTTTCGTGGTGGTGAGGTAATGAAGTGAAGCTCTGCTGTTTTTCTCCGCACTCACTCCTGATCAGTTTAGATATCGCACTGTGTATTTATAGAAACCTCTTAGGCTGATCCAGTGTTGCTGTTTGATTCTTGCACCTCCTGTTGTTTGATGTCTTGGTGTTCTTTGGGGTTGTGCAAGCTTTTTTGAGACATATCATTTTTTTTTACATATCTTGTCAAATCACATTACTAGATAACTATATACTATATATATGTGAATCTGAAATGATTTACGGTTGCATACGCAATATTTAACTTACAGACAATAGAAGTCCCGGCCCTTTTTCTCATGTTCACATTAATAATCTTTCATCTCGTCTTGATTTTTCCTGCATGAAAGGCATGGATATAGCCAAATGTTTGTGGACACCTGACCATCACATCCAAGTATGCGGCTCACAAACCAAGTACATTAGGTACATACTGCCACCTGCTGTATCAGAGGGTGTAAGTGCACAAGCGTACCCGAGAACGGAGCACAAAAAACAATGCGAGCGCAGAAAATCCAGCTTCATGAAGGACTTGTCTATCCTGCAACTGAGCCCCTCTGAACATTTTCAGCCCCAAAACTCCTTACTTAATGTCAGTGCCTAAGCTCACACACACACACACACACACACACACAAAAACCATCAAAATCTACTGGGACTCCTTCACAGAATAATGAAGATTATTATAATGATGATGAAAAAATACATCTGGAATTGGATTTCCAACAAACACGTATGTGTATAATGGTGTATAATTTTCACAAACTTTTGAAAAAAGATTTCATGGTGGTGAGGTAATGAAGTGAAGCTCTGCTGTTTTGTGATTGAATAGTGTGTCTTTGGTCTGTATGTAATACACAATGGATGTGGCTGGAAATAAAAGCCCACAGATCATATCTGAGTAGTGTTACAATATTGAACTGACTCTCTCTGATCAGCTACATAAATATACAAACACTCTGGGCTAGAAAGAAATCAGCCTCAACCTCACTTCTTTTTACTGTTTCTGTCATGACCACTGGTGACCACCGGTGGTGCTGTTGTGCTAAGATTCACATACAGTATATCGTACATCATCTTTAGACCTTAAGATAACAGCAAATAATATTGTATGATATTGGTGCCAAGTGTGACCTTATATTGGTGTTGTTGTTGTTGTTGTTTTTTATTCATTCCTTTAAGACATTTCTAAAAAGAGACAGAAAAGTACAGAGATGCCTTAGAAGAAATTACATTTTAATGACATTTGCTGTTTGTGTGTGTGTGTGTGTGTGTGTGTGTGTGTGTGTGTGTGTGTGTGTGTGTGTGTGTGTGTGTGTGTGCAGAATGAGCTGTTGGAGGTGGGCTGGAACAACTCGCAGACTACACAAAAGGATGTGGAGAAGAGTCTGAACTGCTGTGGATTTTCTCACATGGAAGTCAACAGCACCTGTCCTGCTGTAATTCTCTCTCTCTCTCTCTCTCTCTCTCTTACACACTCATGCACACACAAATAAATCCTGTTTTTTGGGGGTCTTCTATTGATAAAGTACTTCTATTGAAAAAAAAAAAACAATATGCCTCAGTAACCAGAAATAGTGTAAATACAAGGGGCGTTCGAGTCAAATCGGGACTGGTGATTGTGCTGAATAACAGAACATAGTTGAGAGTTAAAACTTCCTTTATTTCTCTATATAATCCTCTGCTACACTAAAGCACTTATCCCAGTGTTTCACTAGTGCTTGTATACCATCAAGGTAGAAAATTTTTTCATTACGCCAGAGCCGTGATCCATGATGAGCCTGCTTCAAATCAGAAACGCTGGCCTCCCAGGAACTCCTTTAATGGCCCTACATGTGGAAATGACTTTGTGGAGCGAGGTCAGGATTGTATATGGGGGGTTGTGGCAATAACTCCCAGCCGACTTCATGTCAGGCGGCAAGTAATCCGAGGATCAGGCGTTCACAAGTCCCTGTTTGACACGAACCTACTTTGAACTTTTTCCTTTTCTTTTTAAATAATCCCTATGAATTCATTCTTTCTATGAATTTCCTTCTAAGTACCTTCCGCACAGAAGGCTAAATACACACAATGCATATGCACACTGATTTATTTTACATCTTTACATCTTCATGACTTGTATTAAGTGTCATAAATGTCACTGAGATTTAGTTCCAGAGCCCCTTACAATTACTGTCAGCTTTAATATACATAAATAGATCTTTTTTCCCTTTTTGTTTTATTTGGCAAACCCAGGACATTTTGTGCTTCTTGTGTTATTTAAGCAATAAGTGCAAGGTCAGTGGATATCTACTGGTTTGACCACTTTTGCTCTGGTTGTAGTGGAGATCATATGATATTTTGTTTATGAAAGTCTGGAATGTTTAGTCTCGTTTTATTCGCCCAGCCGACTGTCTGCTGATAAAATACGAGTCTAAAAGTTCGGAGACCAGCAAACAATATCATAGAGTCTAGATATGTTCAACTGGATATCAGTTTAAAGGAAATAGTAGCATAAAGTGTGTTAACAGGGAGTTAAACTAGCAGAAGCCACCAAAACTGTGACTCGGTGTCGATTCCTCAAGTCTCTTTAGTACACTGGAGGAATGAAAACCTTTCCTCCTAATGAGATCCATCGGGGATTATTTAGAAACCCAGGGCTGTCCAGGTTTTAAGATTATACTGAATGATTTAATAGATTTTTTGTTGGTTCTTTTCTTTCTTCTGCACAAGAATAACTGTTCTTCAACCTCCAGCCATAGATCACAGCTACAGTCTGTTATCAAAGTTTCTGTCCTGATTTATTCCGTTCCTCATGCAGGCATGTTATCTTCATTCCACTTGTGACACATGTGCGGCGAAGATCCTTGAGCACGTCGGCGAGGTGCTGCGCATCGTTGGAGGGATCGGCCTTTTCTTCAGCTTCACTGAGGTACACCATCAAACTTGTGCTCTGGTGCAATTCCACCGCCAGGCCACTAGTTGGCAGTGAGGTTTCATTGTCACTGTGCCGAGAATAGTGATGAATAAAACCGATGTCCAAATTGATATCCTTGTAGTGTGGGGACGACTAATTGTACACATTTTGTCTGGCTGTCTTGGAATTTGTCCATGTCTATTTAACGTCCAACCCAAAAATGGAAGCATAGAAGAGAAATCCGGAAATGTGATGCTACCAGGTGGACCAATAATGCACAACCACTACTAAGAGTTGTTGTGGTCTGCGTCACCGAGACTTGTAGCTATGTTTGTAGGGAGATGCACGTCAGGCTACACCAAAGACACAAATCGGGCTTTAGACATTGCAAAATTTGGGTTGTCTCCATTAAATGTAGGGTGGAGCAAAGTTCAATCAGGTGTTTTTTTGTTTGTTTTGTTTTGTTTTTATTGATCAATGGTCAATGGATTTTAATGACTGGGTTACTTCAAATACCACCATCATCACCATCATCCAATCAGCTTTCAGCATGACATTTTGCATGACAAACATAAGTATGTTCTCTTTATTGTTCTATGAAACTTTATTGTTACAAGTGTGAAGACAAAGTTTTATTGTGAGTTTTGCTTTTCAATTCACTTTCCCCATCTGTCAACAAGCTTTCGTATTGCCTCATTAATAAATGTTTTAGCCGTGAGCCACAAATTCACCGCTGTCTTCGCTTCTTCATCAGAAGTGAATCTTCATCCTCATAGGGCTGCTTTCAGGAGAAAAAGGTGAAAGTCTGATGGAGCGAGATCAGGACTATAGGGAGGAAGCTTTAACACCTCAAAACAAAAACGTTTTTGCGGAGTTTCGATAGTGTGTATTGTCATGCAAGATCGAAACGCCCTTGGATATCAGTCCTCTGCGTTAAATCCGTCTTCAGCTCTTCAATAAGTGTCTCACTGATGGTCAAACTTTTGAACTTTTTCTTGGTCCTTCTTAGTCCATACTCTGCGGGTTACTCTCAGGCTCCTAGTGATGAATACGCGTCTCATCACTAGTATTGATTCTAGTATTTGAACGCGTCTGAGAGTTGTTTCGGCACCGGGTACACCCTCAGATCCAGAAAAAGATCACTGTTTGCTGCTCTTCTTTCGTACAAATCACAAGTGGGGCATCTAATAAGTTCACAGCAGTGAAACTTGAACGGAAAGCGCTGATAAGACCAGAACAGAAGTTTTAATATAACCGGAATGTCAATCACTTTGGTCCCGCACTCAGAATTACTAGGCTGTAAATCTCAATAATCTCACTTTTGCACTGTTAGAACTCTATTAAAGAATAAAGAATGTAAAACACACCTTTCCTGCGTATGGTGAAAACCCTGCCTCTACATTTCCTTTTCTTTTCCTCTCCTCTTTCCTTTTTTTTTTAGATCCTGGGGGTTTGGCTAACCTACAGATACAGGAACCAGAAAGATCCACGGGCTAACCCGAGCGCCTTCCTGTAAACCCCGGCCTGGACACCAGGGCGACTTCCTGTCCTCCACTGGACTTCTTACTAGAGCTCTGTACGACACCAAAAGTGTGTGTGTTTGCTTTTCTCTGAAGCAGGGATCAGTGCTCGTTCTCGCTGCTGCCTGTGTTGATCATTTCGAAAGCGTGCGGTGATGTGAGGCAAAAAAAAAAAAAAAAAAAAAACACAGTAACAATCGTGTATATATATATGATTTTTTTTTTTTTTTTAGAGTTTTGAAT
This sequence comes from Clarias buthupogon, assembly GCA_030014345.1. Taxonomy (NCBI): domain Eukaryota; kingdom Metazoa; phylum Chordata; class Actinopteri; order Siluriformes; family Clariidae; genus Clarias; species Clarias buthupogon. Next base: position 8,540,331 of record JAQMYK010000021.1, read on the forward strand.
GGCACTACCACTACAATAGAGGAAACACTACTTTTGTTGAATAGTTAAGGGCTAAAAGTGATTGTCATAAGTACTGTCTAAAAAAAAAAGAAAAGATCTTGTCCATGTGAGCGTATACAAAAAAACACACAAAGGCTACTGATAACGAATGCAATAAATGAATCAAGGTTTTCTAACGTACATTTTCATTATTCTTCTGCATGACCAAAAAAATAAAAAATGAAGCTAACTTAATTGGGACATTAGGATCGGTGCATGGGCTTTAATCATTATCCATGCTATGCAATATGAATCTGACAGCCTGTCGACTGGACATACAGTACTGTAGCTCTGGAACTGATCACACTAGTGTATCGAATCATTAAAGTGTGTGTGTGTATTCATGTGTGTGTTTTTTTTTTTTTTTTTCACGTTGTGCATGAACATCTCACTACTGTATATATATAGTGTGCATCCCATATATTACGGTTCTGTGAACTATGCCTTCATCCATCACGAAAACTATGAACACTTTAAATAAAGGGCCGATAATCCTCTGTTTCTGTTGTCGAGCTTTTTGTTCCGTTTAATTACAGGGTCTTTAGAAAGCAGATAGGTTCAGTTTTCTTTCCTGTTCTCAGGGGTTTTTTTTTTTAGTTTTTTGTTTTTTTGACTAATTGTTTCCTCCATTAGAGCTTGAACAAGAAAAAAGCAGCAATCGCTGAAGCTTTCGTAAGCAGGTAACTAAGCAACAGGGTTTTCCTGGAAAACACTTCACCCGATCCCGCCTTGGAGGACGTGAGCTTTGGGGGACTTCCTTTAACTTTGACTTCAGGCAAACCAGTCAAGCATGCTGCAGTCCCTCGAGCTGGGCTTTATTTCAACAGGTTTATCCGTTAGTTTCCCTCAAACAGGTGCAACGTGAGCTCTTAAACAGGAGCCCTGTCTGAAGTAGCAGAGTTAAAAAAAAAAAAAAAGGTGGATATATATATATATATGTGTGTGTGTGTGTGGTAGTGTACAGAAGTCAGAAACCTAGCAAAAAAAAGTATAATTGTTTCAAAATTTATGGACCTGACTGTACAAGTTCAACAAAAGCTGCATATTGAAATTCTTTTCCTGTTATTTATCCTGGTACGAATCCTAAAAGGTCTACTTGTGCATGAGCCTGAAACAGGGCGAAGATGGGATGATGGGCCAAATTAACAGAACCCTTTCACCTGCGTGCATGTTTTGTTGGACAGAATAGGGAAACTGGAGAAAAAAACATGCACACAGCGAGAAGACAAAACCCCACACAGACAGTAACCTGAGCTCTGACCTGGGGACCCTGGAACTGCAAGGTGCAACACACCGGCACAATCGAACATGATGGCAAAAAAAACTATAATCACGGCTTATTATGTAGGTTATTATATATTATGTAGTTCATGCTTAGAAATGATTTATTTATAGTTGGAGCTTTCTAAAGAATGTTTTTTTTTTCTCCCTGGGATGAAAATTCTGCTCTGTTTTTGGGCTATAGACTGAAAAACCACCAGGAACCAGCAGCATCTGTGTGATGCTAAACAAAACTTTTTCCTTAGAGTGTACTTTATATTATATACAAACACCTGCTGTATTTGGAAACTCTTGAAGAATAATGATGAATAACAGCATGAAAAACATTATAGTATTTTTTTTAACATGAATGATTGGTACAGTTTATTGTAGTTTTAAGTGTACAGTAAAAGCATCATTACAATATATATATATATATTTCTTTTTTTAAGTTAAGTTAACTCAGAGCTGCCCCAAAGTGTACTTATCATTAAGGTGAAAGATGAAGCATCATTCAGATGAAGCATTTTTTTTTTCATACCTCAAACAAAAACTTTTAATTATGCCTCTCCCCCTAATTTATTTTTGTTTCAGTGTCAGCTACCACTGAGCTACTCTCCCAAAGAACAGAAGAGCTGAGCATCAAGCTGGGGGAAGGTATCTTCTCATCTTCTTATGTGAGGTCACATTAGGGAGGAAAATCTAACCAGCTTGTTCAAACACTGGCCAATAAAAAAATGAAAAAAAAAGACAAGAGTAGGGAATGTTTCTCATGGCGCACTGGAGACCCATTCGATCATCTAGAAACTGACCAGAAAGTGATCATTTATTTTAATTATTAAAATAGTGTTTGGTATTCAAATTTGTTTTAAATGAAAAACCTGATCATAAAGATTTTATATTTAATCTATTTGCTCTTTAAATTTTAAATTTAAAAAGTGTGTGTTTCTCGTGTTTCTTAGGGTCAAGTCTATTAATATAGACTTGCATGGTAAACTTTTTTATATCCTTTATATATAAGCAAAAGCTAAAATATGCACAGATATCATAAATTAAGCCAGTCTCTGAAGCTCAAGGTAGCTCAGGGTAAAAACGTCCCTGTTTAAACACTTTACTGAGGCCATTTCTGTACAATGCTACGAATGTGATGGTGGTGCTCATTTCTCACTCTAATAATAATAATAATAATAATAGTGAATACACAAAATGCAACAGAGGTTAACATAATTTTTTTTTTTATTTACCCAAAACAAACAGTACATTAGCTGAAAAGCCGATCTGTAGGCTGGCAGTAACAATATCTTAAACAAAATGCATCCAACAAAATTTTTTTACATTATTATAATATAATAAGAATGATGAAATCTAAACGGGAGGATAATCCTCTCCGGGATGGAGGACCTCATGGGGGTGCACGTTACAACTCGGTTTTCAGGAGCTTCTTGGCTCTGAGCATGTTGTTCAACACTGTTGGAATGAATAGAAACGTAATGCATTGATTAGAATTAGGACATTTTGTAGAGATTAACTGTAGTGATGGTCCTAAAATTGGAAGTATAATCAATTATTAGAATAAATCGAGTCCACTTACGGAGTTTCATGTCATTGGGTTCATAGGCGTACAGGCGGTTGGAGTAACGGCCACCGATGTCAGCACGAACAGTCATTGAGGGATCTGGGGGGGCGGGGAAAAAAAGATTCAAGATTCAAGAACCTCGTTGTCAATGTGTTAACAAGAGGTATTTTAATTCGCTTTGTGTTATAAGTTATAACACACTTACCGACAAAGAGGATTCTGGGAACGTACTGGCCGTCGGGAGACAGGTGCTTATCTGTAGTTTCATACTGTAATACATAGATTCCTCGAGTCACACCCTTTTCACTACATCGACGAAGAATTACGTACGGTAAAGTTTAAAGATTAAAAACTCACCACCAGGTTCAGAAGAATGAAGTCCTCGTCGGCAATTCTCTGGATCTCTTTATCATCGGCGAAAGATTTCTTCAGGGCTGTTGAAGGAACAAAGCAAATATTTGCTCATCTAACATTTGCCAATGAGATTGACCTAGATTGTCAAGCCCGAATAACCACTTAAACGTTAACGGGGATGAATAGAGGGACTGGAGAAAAATTTACCCTGGCTGTGTGGGCACTCGTCCAAGTGAAGGATGACCATCAGGGGCTTGTTCCTGTAAAGATAGACCAAAAAACACCGTTCATACTTGACAAGATAATCCCTGACCGCGCTACGTTCGATGATAACGTCAACGCTTTTGTGAATGTTACTGGACAATGAAGCAAATCCTAATACCTCATTGTAGTCATTAGTAAAGCAGTAAATGAGTAACTTATCCATCGTCGGATGTGCCATCATTGCCTATCAATGATTCTACAGTACATCAAGGAAATGAAAATATTTCTTACTGTGAGCGTGCCAGAAAGAGTGCCTCTTCGTAGGTCTGAGCCCAGATCAGTTGATCGCCCCATCCTGGGAAGGAGAAACAGCGAAGAAGAATAAATTCAAATACTCCAATCAAAAAACAAAACAATCTAAGGAAACAGTTGTTCCACACTCACCTCTGGAGAGAGTCTGAGGGATCCGTTTCTCCTTCTTGACTGAAGCCTTCTCAGAGGTTTTCTCTGGCTTCCCCATGGTGGAAGTCACGGCCACCAGGACCAGGAGCACCGACAGAAGTCCTTTAATCATCTTCACAGGCTGATCAAGAGAGAGCAATCACCACAGTGTTAGAGAATCCTGAAAATTCTATCTGTTTTTTTTTTTTATATATTAATCTTGTACATATAGAGTGAAATAGAAATCAAGAAGAGTGTCCAAGTATCCAACAAACAGAGGTCTCATAGAAGGAAAGCAGAAAGGGAAAGTTTTGTCAATGCCGAAGGCCTCACCTGTTCTCAGGTTTCCCTTTAGAGAGAGAGTGTTTTCAGACTCGAAGTCCTGCTGTGGTGACTGACTCTCACCTGAGCAGCATTTATACACCTGTCTACCTGCATGTCCCGCCCCTTTTCTATTCCTCTTCTGGAATGTCTGACTCGACACCATCCCCAAAGACGTCCTATTTACTTTTACATCCACATTTAAATCTATTTTACATGCACAACAGTTCTGAAGATCGGTTTGATAAAAGTAAAAACAAGGATATAGATGATACATATTTGAAGGTATTGTCTTTTTTCCTCCAAAATTGAGAAAAAATGTTAATTTTTGGTTATGTTTGGCTCTGATCCAAGGCCAGGTCAGCGGAATGTCATTAAAACTAGGTAAAGCCTTTAATGATTAGGCTTTTTATGATTGGCTCAGATGTTAAACGTGATGTCAGGCTCAAGCCGTTGATCAGCTTTCACTACCAAAAGCATGACGTGTTATTCGGAATCAGGAAACCCTCCCTTACAAAACGTAATGCAGTTAATACAATTGTATTTCATTTATATTCTTTAGTTTATAACAAGATTTTATTTAGAAAATGTATGTATGAATTACATGTATAATTAGTTCGCAAAAATGTAATTAATGAAACTTTTTCTTGTAATATGTAAATGTAATAAATCAAAATCTACAAATTCAAAATTAGAATTTTATTTGTCATGTAGATAACCAAGATTGACAAACGGCAATAGAAAATAATGTAGAATATAAAATCTATAATATGTAGTCATTTTGTTATAATAAAGTAACATAAAATAGAAATATATAAAAATGTAAAACGTATGAACTATATAAATAAACTGTATAAATGCATTATTGTTTAGTACCGCATTATATGTATAAAATAAAACATGACATGTATATCGGTATGTCTTCAATTCCTGCTCTATAATTAAAATCATTGTGTATAAATGTCAAAAGTCTTTTAATTTACATTTACATTTAAAATACAAACAGATAAGACATAAAGTATCATATAGTAGCAATAATATATATATATATATAAGAGAATGGCTTAAATGATGCTTTAGACATTTATCCTGAGCACTGCAATGAATACTTTATTATGTAGAGATTATATAAAGTTTAATTATTAGTAGCTATTATGCAATAAAATAAATCAGGCATTATATTATGAGTATATAGAAAAATACAATGAATTTTAATAAATTTCATCAGTCAAAATGCTTAAATAAATGATAAATTATCTACGAAAGATCCGACACTGGTTTTCATATTGTAAAAAGTAGTATTAGGTTTACGATTTTTTTTTTCATTTATGAAAATTTTAAAATATAGTTAAAATTTTATAGTCGATATAGTTTTAAATGTCTATGAAGCTGCTTTGTGACAATGTCCATTGTTAAAATAAAATTGTGCTACACAATCAAATTTAAAT
>JAQMYK010000021.1:8592395-8605778 GCA_030014345.1 Clarias buthupogon
AAGCCCCGCCCACTAGATCTAGCGAGGGGGAGCTGGAGCTCCAGCTCCTCCCATTTGGCTCTGCAGCGAGCACCCTCGCGGAGGCAGCGTCGCCTTTTCTAGAACAGAATGCGCACGCGCAGTAGCATTCCTGTGAAGGACATTGGAAGAGCCGTGACATTAGTGTGGTGTAACGTAATAAACCGACTGTCCGGTGTCACGGTATTTCCGTTATATGTAGTTCCGGCGTTTCTCCACACATTCCTTTTCCTCTAGGTTCCACACTGACAGATCTGCGTTAAAGTGCTGAATCAGAGAGACGCCGGGACTGGTAAGCTAATCGAGTTAGCGTTATTTGAGGTATGGTTAGCACGGATGCTAATGCCGATACAGCTCACTGAGGTAAAGAGCTAACCGGCTGCAGTTCACTCAGGTTCACACAGGACCTCATCACTCTGGTGTATGAGCTAGGTTTGACTAAAGTTAATCCAGAACGTGTGCTTTAAATTTAAGATTTTAACTCGTCGGTATTTATTTAGTATTATTGTTTTTTCATTTTAACTTGCACCAAGCTTGCTGCTGTCACTCAGCCAGGGTCAGGTCACGAGACCGGTTTACTGCTCAGTCCAGGAAGTTCAATTCTGTTTTACTTTTTCTTGTCTTTAGACATCTACTTTCTCACTATTACATGATTTCTATAATATCTAATTACACTCTATGTAATCCTACATGTAGTGATGTCTCTCTCTCTCTCTCTCTCTCTCTCTCTCTCTCTGTCTGTCTTGTCTGTCTCTCTGGCTTTTAGACTGCATTGCAGTGGTGCAGGGACAGAAAACCACAGCCACCCCTGTGACCTGCCCCTTTGCTGGCGATCGGATGGTGTGAGGATCCAGAGCGGCCTGTCCTCCTGAATGGCTGTGTGCCGAGGCGGTGTCTCACTTTGGGTCGGTTGCATCCGAAGTCACGGCTGCCAGCCGCTGATAAAGAAGCAGAACTGGAACGTACGACAGGTGAGATGTGTCGTATTATCTTTTTAAACATGATCGGATAATTGGATCGTTTTGATGGTGATTATCAGACACAGCACTGACCCTAAACGTTTTCTCGGGATCGGATCGGATGTGACATGTATTTCGATCCTTAGCCAATGATGACGAGGGTGAGACAATTTTACGCACTGTCACCGTCGAATCTATCTTTTGGAGAAGACAAATACATCATTTTTCAACATAATCTCCTTGCTTTCCAATACACTTCAATGTCAATCTGTTAACACGCTTTAGTATTTCCTCATTAATGTCTTCACTTTTTCATCAGAAGTGAATCTTTGTCCACACAGTGCTGGTTTCAGGGGGCCAAACACTGGTTTAGTTTTTGCAGAGTGTCGACAGTGTGGACAAAAGTGTGCAGATGTGCATCATTTTGCTAGATCATGACGCCCTTCATGATCATGACAGGTTAGAAATTAATCAAGAATAAATAAACATCAACGGTTAACACTTATCAGTCTTACCAAAGAGGTTCTTGTTGTCCTTAAAACATCAAGAATGGCATCTTTCCATTAAGATTTGTATGCGTCTTTTATATATAACAGATTTTATCGGAGTCCCACTTTGCTAACTTGCGTTCGTAAGTTCCTTCCACTGACGCAGACATGATGAGTGAGATTGGATTGCCTCTTGATTAGTTTCCCAAAATGCAAAGGCATTTTACAATTTACATTTTTACATCCGGATAAGTGTGTGATTTGTATTTAAAGTTGGTTGTATGTCCGAATTTGTTTACAGGCGTTGTTAAATCCCTCTTGTAAATCTCTGAGCAGTGGATCATGGGTTTTGGCTCCTCCAAACAGCCTACATTATCAGTCCTCCCAGAAACTGTCCCCGCCTAACCCGTTGCATCACGCGTCCCAGCCGAAAGAACGAACCGCAGAATGCGACTGGGAGGAGACCCTGAGCATGTGCATCCTGCTCAAACCCAGAGAAGCAGTCGATCAGCATACACTGGTGGAGGTTCCACTGTTCGGACAAATCAAGCTGGGTGAGCTCCTGGCGTTGGGAGCAAACCGACCCGCTGACTTTTCTTTCCCTTTAACCACCGTCGATGGAAGAAGAGAAGATGACATCAGCGTTATCGGAAAGCCGAGGGCCGAAATAAAACCGGATCGGGAGCAGAGCTCGTTTCGGAGTTTGTTCGAGGCTGAGGGATGCCCCGCCCCGTTCATGTTGGGATCACACTTTTATTGCTTCCACGGTCCTCCAGAGGCTGCAGAGCCTGTACCCGAGGCTGGAGAAAAACTGAGGATCGGACATGTCTACTTTCCAACTTCTTCTAGTTCGCTCTGTAGTTACGCAGAGACTGAAAGCATGGACAGAGGCTCCAGCGAGAAGGACCATGAGAACGAAGAGAAACTCGCACTGATGTATGAAAAGCTCCGCGTGGAGGTAACGCCTTCTGTTGCGTTTTTGCATCTGGTTGTAGACAACTTTATCCTCACGTTAATGTCACGTGCTGTGTATGCCGTTTCAGCTTCCTAGGTTTTTTCTGAAGAATCACGACTACAGCATGTACTCTAACAACGTGGAGTTCATCAATGACCTCCTCAACATGAAAACCAGGTATTAAATGGAGTTCTCGAATTTGATTGGTCAAAAAGGTGTCGACTTAATAATAACTAGATGTGCCCGTGATTTTGTTCACCCGTGGAATTTAAATGCACATTCATAAGCGTGTATTTAAAAATGTACAGCGCCGTCTGTTGAATTTTGAGATTTTGTATGATATAAGGGCGTTTTCCATTTAAATTACAAAGTAGCATATCTTCTCCTCCCATGGGCCGATTGTGATGAAACATAACCTATATGTTACCTCAAGCTCGGACATATACACGTGTGAAAACCCCATTAAGATTTGTTCAGTAGTTTTCACGTGATACGTGCACAAACAGACAGACAGACAAAAATTCATAAACGTATCTTGATGTGTTCTATTACTTATCTTACATCCCCCAAATAATTCTTTTGCAAATAGCTTCAGTGTACAGACTTGTCAGCTGTACAGTTTTATTATATGTATAGATAGATGAAAAAATAAATCTCTGACCGGTTTGTAATAATGCGCATGTTCCTATGTTATTATTTCTGTAGTGAATCACACATTGTTGCAATGCTATTAAAAGCCGTCTATAATTATCGAAATGTTGTGAAGAGAGGTTTGTTTATTCAGACTGAGCGTTCAGTTTCTTTTGTAATTACATAACAATCGTGACACGTTCCCTAGTCGCTGTGGTTGAAGAGCAATCAAACACTGTCTGTCATTGGAAATTATTAATCTGCTTCAAAGTGAAAAATAAACCCACTGGCGGCGAGACGTGATTCGGTATCTTAACACACCGCCCCTTCTTTTTTCTTTCTCCTCAGAGGCCGTGTGGTGTATCAGCTGACCCTGGCGCTGTGGCGACTCCTCTGCCTGTGCTATTACGCAGATGCGCGGATGGAGGTGCTGAAGCTGACCAAACACCCGGAGGACGGCTCCATCAAAGCGCGCTGGAGGGTCAAGGGGCTGCCCTTTCACACACTCCTCCTCCGTTTCTACAAGAAGGATAAAAGCCAGTTTTACAGGTAAGGGTGGACTGTAGATACACACAGAGTGTGAGCTCATGATCTAAGGAGGTGACTGTTTCAGTTACATCAGATTTGTATGTGTGTTCGTCTGTGTTTGTACAGAACCTTTGATGCATTCTCTACCTTCTACCTGGGCTCTGATGGACTCATACACTGTCATAAAGTTGAGAAGGTAAAAAGCCTTTTTTGTTTGCTTATCTTGTTTTTTTTTTATCCATTAAAAGAGCAATCCAGTGTTGAATGAATGAATTAATCACTTGGTCCATCAGCTTAGATACGTTTACTGACGCCAGGAAAGACACAGTCAAATATGCAAACGCCGGTCAGAAACGTCTCTATCTATTAACAGCGAGTTTTTATATGTTTGACCAAACGCCCGATGTCATGTTACTTAAACCATTTTGACATGTCCTGGTGAAATCCCGGAGCACAAAGAAGTTAAGTGGAAGTTGTGTAGATGTCCGTCTGGAGGTAAACTTGTAAGTGTTAGCTCGAGAGAGAGAGAATGAGAGAGAGAGAGAGAGAGAGAGAGAGAGAGTCAGCATGTTATTTTCAAATCCATCCAAGAGGAAGAGAGTAGAATGAACTCATTTTATAGCAATAAAAGCCACACTTTGTCCACTTAGTTGTTCCGAATCACCTCTGAACCGTCCATGATGTCTTTCGAGCTTTCATTGCTTTCGTTAATGTGAGTGTGTGAGCTTATACACACACACACACACACACATGTACAGTAGCACACTAGGTTTCTATTTTACGCTATTCGGGATTTAACCACCGCGAACAGCTTAGTTTGCTAAGGCTATTCTTACAAGTTGAATAGGTGAAGACATAAAGAGAAACTTTAGCTTTTTTTTTTGATTGACAGGACTGTCCACCACTTCCACGGTTTATCCTCCTCCTCCTCTCCTTTTGGCCAGCAAGAATTTTAAATTACTTTCAACCCTGATTATTAGTTAAAAGCTCTTTGTTACATTAAGCGTTGTGTAGTTTGTAAATTTTTTTAGTTTAAGACCACTTTCTAAGAGAGAAGGATTCATGTTTAGGAATAACCTAAATATGTGTCATCGTTGAGACAAGTAAGAAATTAAGAATTAAGACTTTGTCAGGTTAAAGCGTATAGACGTGAGACGCTTTTAACGTCGTCTAACAAGCAACTCGCAGAGACGACACGGCAAGGGAAACCTTGTGAGGTTTAGATGAGCAACATTCTTTGGAAATGCAGAAATTTAAATGCAGGTTTATAAAACAGAGCCCCGAAGTCATGGCTGTTTCCTATCCTTGTTTTTTTTCTTTTTTTCTGCAGGTAATGAAGGCTCAACCCCCCGTGCTTCCCAAAGTGACGACGCTGCTAGCGGGAGCTCTGGTGGCTCTGGGGATTCAAGAGGACCGGCCAGCTCTTAATCTTCTCCCGATGTTCCTCTCGTCCTTCAGACAGCCTCAAGATTAAAAGACTGATATGTGTGTGTGTGTTTGTGTGTTTGTGTGGGTAAAGAGAGAGAAAAAAATTAACGTTTCTGCAGACGGCGAGAATTACTTGAGTCCAGTCTGAGACAGAAGAGATGCGCATAATGATGGAGAAGAAGACCAACAAGACGAAAACAAACCTTCGATGCCGTACATTAGCTTAACTGTTGAATATTAAGTGATACTGTACCATGTGACATCTCAATGCTCTGTGAAAGTAAATTCATGCAGGATTCGCTTCACCATTTACTTACACCATTCTGTTTACCGGATTGATTATAATCGTCTACAGACTGAACAGACTGTTTTTTTTTTTTTTGCCTGTTATGAAGAGCTGGTCCGGATGAGGATGATGATGTAGAAGCAGTTACCTTCGATGACCTTGCACAACGTGAGCACAATTAAAGCAAGTCTGCACAGCTACAGTACATAGAACTTACTCAGTACCCTTAATCGCCTGTTGTGTATAAGCTTAAGCGGCGTTTGTCTTTGCTGTAACACAGAGCATAAAGCACAGACTTAATAATAAAGTAAGGGTTCAAATACTGTGAGTTTTAAACACAGAATTAGTTCGACTCCGTTGTTACCACATCAATGTTGAGTTTTTCAGACCGTGTCCACAACGTCTTCAGAAAAGACAAGACCACGGTTTTTGTGACGTCTCTCTAAAACTAAAGTGTTCGCAAATGCAGCATGTCGTTAAGCGAACTAGAAATGGATAAAAGACAAGATTCGACTCTATAATAAATTCAAGATATCTTCATTAACTCACTCTGCTGTGGTATAAAAGGAATAAAACACTTGCTGTTAATCGCGTGTATCGTAATCTCAAGTTTGATCAGTTAACCTCGACGTTGATTAGTTTCCTACAACAGCATGTTTTATTCCTTCATCAATGCCGATGTAGTGTTTAGTGACACCGTACCACGTTTCATATATTCACATGGCTATTTGCATCATGTTGACTAGACATCACTGTAGTAGTCCTGTGGTGATGCCTACAGAGTGCACATACGATTAAAACGGCAATGTAGACAGTGTAGTAAAGATGACGCTCTTAAATAAATAAATAAATAAATAAATACGTAACCGCTTTTTGTGCACTTTGGTCACGCTTGTAAACTGCTCTCTTAGTGAAACACATTTCTGCCTCTTTACAGAAAATCAGTGACCGGCAAGCGAAAGACAGGAAGGGAACGTTCATGATTCTGAATGAAACACAGCCATGGCCTTATACTGTATCTTATCTGTTTTTCACACGTTAAACAATACAAAACGAGTCTCACTGCACCGACCGATTTCAGATCATTTGGATAAATTTTGTGCCCAAAAGTATGTGGACACCTGACCGTCATGTCCTTGGTGAACATCCCATTCCAGATTTATTCCATCTCTGCAGTTATATTGAGCTCCACTCATATTGAGCTGTCTCCCTGCTGGGACAGACTTCCACTAGATTTTAGTGTTTATGCAGCTACAGGAGGACTAGTCAGGGAATCCTAATGCTTAGAGATTGCGTGTGGGTATTGTGATTCTTGTATCGACACAATCGATTAAATTTTTTTTTCTTTCTTTCGATTTTTTTACTTTATACATGTTTGCATTTAAGGTGTTAAAAATGGTGCAGTTTCTTTACAGTCCAACAGATGGCACTATTCACACATTGGCAGGCAGCACAGCACTTTTTCCTGAAGTGTTAAAAATGATTTCTTAATGGCTCTGTGTATAGAATCAGGATATTTATAAAATCATGATGCTTATAGAATCGCAATACAAATTGAATCGACACACGGTAGCGTGAGCACATTGTATTAGGAGGTCCCTGATGATTCCCATCCGTACTAATGCTACAGCAAGCGACAAAGTCATCCTACAAAACTGTGCAAACTTTGGGTTTGGGGAAGAGCCACATACGGTGTGAAATCGCTGGTGTCCATATACTTTTGGCTATACCAAATAGTTCACCTCAGATAAATCCATAATACTGGTAGGGTGAGTAAAAAGTGTTGGATTGTCTTCTGTATGAATGTGAATTTATTTGCCTGTATTGCTTGTGATATCGGTCAGTGTTATGTTCAGAGCCAAGTTTTTTTTCTTTTCTCCTGTAATAAAATGTTCTACATCCTACTTTGTGCACTTTAAAAACACTGGCCCAACAATCTGTTGCGTGTAATTTAAACACAATAATCCCACCAAAAAAAAATCACCATGAACACCGAATCCTCGGCCTGATGCTGATGATATTTATTAGCTGTAAATAACCCAAACTCTGGGATGGAAACATGTGGATAATAAAGTGTACAGGCATAATTTAAACATCTTATCCTTTGTCATAATCCTTTGTCGTAAAACAGCTTTCTCTGCACTAGCTTTCTTTTTTTTAAAGAACCTGGCAAATTCAATTCGACACTAAATAGTGAAATAAAACATGGATTTTATGATTTTATTACTTCATGACACGGAGATGGAAAAAGGTGCGATTTTTTTTAAAAACACTGATCCTGTTACAAGTAGATTAAAATGGGTTTTGGGATTTATATCACGATCACAATGAGTACGTATCTCACGGACAGGTTAAAATTTAGGACGTTGATTTGCCAGAGAGGAAAATAAAAAAGCAGAGAGCAAATTACACATGCCTGATCTGCTATCACTAGATCGAACGGGTTAATTAATCACAGCCTAAGGGGGTTTATGTTGAAAATGACTGCAAACCAGAAACTATTAAAACAACTGTTAAATACTACAATATACTTACAGAAATTCTGATGCTACAAGTTTACTTGCGCGCTCGCTCTGGGCGTTTCTACATGTACGAGACTCGGCTTTCGTCTCTGTGAAGCCCTTGTCTTACGAGTGTGTTTTGATGCAGTGCACACTGTCGTGTGTGTGTGTGTGGGGGGGGGTGTAAAGCTGAAATCTTAGTTGTCGCACTTAAATGTCGCCAGGCTTACATGTCTTAACTTGTGACAGATCGTCCAATCAAAACATTTTGTTGCAGTAAAGTTGGACATCCGTTCGGAGACATCAAGTCCATGGAGACGTGCTCTAACAAACAAACAGCCCTCGATGGCTATTGCACACGGCGAGGAAGTGAAGAGGGTTGAGAGCGTCGGCCCCTTTCGCAGAAGAATCCAGCTCCTCTACTGACTGAACTAAAACAGAGCGTCTAGCGACTAAATAATCTGATAAACTCGTGATAAAATGTGCACAAATTCAGCGGTGAGATTAGGAGTCTTCAGAGAAAGCCTTGTGCGTGTTCGGGAAACGCTGAGAATTGTAGTCCGGATCTTCGTCAAGTCTTTTCCGTAGGTCAGTTTTGATCTGAGAGAGATGTAAAAAAACAATCAAACAGGAATATAAGTAAGACTACAGAAATTTAAACTGATATAAATGATAAATGTATTAATGAGAACACCAGCCATGTCAAAGTATCTTTCCCATTTTATTATTATTATTTTATTTGGATGCCCAGTAATCGGTTACCTAGGTTTTAAGTGCTAACAAGATAATACAATAATACAATCTACAGCAGATCCTCGGCTTACGAATGACCTCTGTCCCTTTTGCCTTTAGAATAAAAAATTTTGCAAGGAATTTGCATCGGCATACGAACTAAAGAACCGAACCGCACACGGGTAAGTTGTGTGTACGTCTGCGAGTTTAAAACTTGTCTGTGAAAAGCCATGTGAAGTGAGTTTCACAAAAACCTTTTGTGGTTTATTTGCATTGCCTATGTCTGAATAGTGCCATCTGTAGGACTATAGAGTAAATAAAAGAAGAAAAAAAAATCGATTGTGGCGATACAAGAATCATGATACATCACAGAATCAAATACATTTTTGCTAACTTTCTTGGGATCCAAGGTAGCGACAAGTAAAGGTTAAAACTACAAAATAATTCTTTTTTTTTTTTTTTACATAATCGCAAAAAAAAAAGCAACCGGTGCCAGGAGGAATCATAAATGAAGGTTAAGCGAGGTTTAATGTTTAATAGAATGTTATTTATTTCATATTTTACTTCATTTACATGTCTTTTCTAATTTTTTTGACTGTTTTTATATACAGTCTAAAAATATGATTATAATGTTGGAAAATGGTAATAATCCGTGATCTTTTTGGTTGGCTGGAATGAATTATCTGCATTTACATTACTTCTCATGGGAACATGGCCTTAAGAACTCGCCTCCAGAACAAATTAAATTCGCATGTTGAGGTTTTACACCAATGATTTTACATTGCGCTGGTTTGTAGGTCTGTTCCATATTGCCATGAAGATGCTTTGCATCATAACCAGAAAAAAAAAAAAGGTTGTCAATTTATTTACCCAGTTAAAACGACCCACCTAGGATCAGATCACAGAATAAATTCTCGATCGATTGTTCGGCTGCAGGAATCGAGAATGTGCTACTTCACCATAAAATATACAGCAGGCATCCTTTTAGTCGTAAACACCACCTTAAAAGCCTAATATAATCTAATCTATCCATCTATCTATCTAATAACTTAACCACTACCGTACTAAACGTACTCGTCTGCTTAACAATTACAAATATCCAGTCTACTCGTCCTCGACGTCTCCACTCCTCCCACTAAACATATGCAGCCAGGCAAACTGGTTAGCCTCATGTTTTATTTTTTTATTTTTTTGGGTCACCCGTTGTGTGTAAGCGTCCTGCAGCTCTGGTGTGTCCAGCTCCCCCTGCAGGTTGTCCGGAGTGGTGACGGGCCGCGCTCCTACTGCACGAGCGGCGATGGTGACGGCCTCCGAGAGGGAAAGGTGTGGGCCCTCACCCTGAGCAGTCTATCAGACACGACACACATTAGTACGATTACTAAACATCATCTCCTTCTGTAATAAAACAAATCGCACTTTATTTCTCATCATTGATCTCTCGCTTCAGTCAAAAATGATCCACATTCAGGTTATATTAAAACATACTTACAGTTTTCTGGGATTCTTAAGGCCCAGATGTTTTGGAACATTATTGGGGTGGGGTGGGGGGGGGGGTATTGTTCAACAGTCAACGGTGCTCGTTACAGTGAGACGCTTATCAAAGAGATGAAGTCGTCTAAACTTCGGATCTTACAATATAATGCGCACTTCTGCCCACACTGTTGAGGTGTTAAAGCGTCCTCTCGATAGTCACTGATCTCGCTCCATCAGACCTTCACCTGTGCGGCCTGAAAGCTCAGCCTAAAACATTTTTTTACGAGGGATATGAACGCAACAAGATTTTGAAATTGAAAAAATATACATTACATAATAAAATTATGTATTATGTAATGTGTCTGCTTTTGAAGCAACCGATTTCCACACAGTATTTATTATAATTAAGTTCTTATATTTATTTATCACACCGATTTTATATTACTTGTAATCCATTTTAGATTGATGGGAGAAAAATGGCTCAACTTTTACCAGTTTACATGATTGCAGGTCCATCTATTTAAGCTGCACATATGGATGGTATGTAGCCAACAATCCAAGAGAGATGGAAGGAAGTAAAAGAACGAGAAAACCAGACTGGACAGAAGTTGTTTAGAGCGGTGTTTACTTTTAGCTTTACGCTCAGTGTTTGGAGAATATTTCTTCTTTCCGCCATTTTGTCCTTTCTCCTTTGTCTTCCTCTCTACTCTTAACGACTTTTACCTTAGGAGCTGGTTTTTTTTAAGTCTAAGATGTTTCGTGAATCATTTTTATCTTCACTAAGATTTAGTCCTAAATTTAAGGGAAAATTCTAATGTCACAATTTTCTTAGAATTTCCTCACTTTAAGCTCAAGAAGCTTTGTGAATACGGGCCCTGGAGTGCGGATCATTTTTGACTCACCCTCGTATACAGTATATATATATATATATATCAGATAAGAGCCTACCTTCCTCCTTTTGGCCGGCATTCCCTGAAGGTAAGCGTCAGACAGTGGAGGCTGAGCTTTTATTTTCCTTTGAGAAAGCATGTCATGCCTGATGATGGGCACCCACTCCTGTCACACACACACACACACACACACACACTTTTCACTTATGAAATCTCTCTTACTTATAATAAAAATGAAAAACTAATTAAGTCGTACAGGTGGCACGGCTGCTGCCCATGGCTCCGCCTCCGCCCCCGACTCCTCCCTCTCGTTAGCTGCCGTTCCAGCAGACTCCCGTGTGTTCGCTGGGCGTGGCCTGGGTAGAGCGGCGAGATCTCCAGCTCTGGAGTCGGTGCTCTCTCCTGAAGACGCCATGGCCTCCTCAGCGGTGGTGGCAGGCGCTGGAGACATCTGTAACACGACACGGCGCGGTCATTAAGGACTCTCGTTACACTTCAGTCCTGTTATATTAAAACATCTGTGGTGCATCACGTCCTCTCACCTCCACCTTCTGACTCTCCGTCTCCTGGACTGCCTCCGTATTCGACTCCACTCTTGCGTTAGTTTCGGCCTGGAAGACGACGGAGAAAAGAACTTATCAGGATCATATACGTTCTTCAGAGTCCTAAAGCACGTACAGTGTTTATCAGAACCTGACCTGTGTGTAGAGGACGTAGTGCTGGATTTGGTCCTCCGTAACTGGGTTGTGGTCCAGGATCACATGCAGTCTCATGGACATCATACTGGTCAGCCAGTTCACTAGACTGGGATTTACTTCTGCAGACATCCTTCTCTGTGTACACACACACACACACACGCAAATTAAATATATATGTATAAGCCAAGCCAAGCTAATGCTTACTGCATTACTTGAATAATTTCCCTAAAGATGAGAGGATCAAGTGCAGACTAACGATGCGATGGTTGATGACGGCCGTGAGCGCCCTCTGCTCTCCTCTTAAACAGTACAAGTTGAGAGCCAGACACTCGAACAGACCCTGAGTGCAGAGATACAGCAAGCGAGGACCAAACATGTTGCCTGAAAAGTAAAATAATACATCAGATGGACACTCTATACGTCCCTGAGTTTACAATATAATTTATTCTGCTAAAAGGTGCAATTAGTTTATTTTGTTTATTTATTACTTGTAAAAACAACAAGTTACACTATGTTGCTAAAAGTATTCGCTCACCTGCCTTCACATGCATATAAACTTGAGTAGCATCCAATTCTTAATCCATAGGAGTTTAATAATATGATGTTGGCCCCGCCCCCTTTGCAGCTATAACAGCTTCAACTCTTTTTTTAAAACTTGTGGAAAGTTATCCCAAGAGTGTGTTTATGGGAATTCTTCCAGAAGCGGATTTGTGAGGACGATGTGTTGGACTGGCTTGAAGTCTCCGCTCTAAGAAGCTGTTATGTTGGAACAGGAAGGGACCGTTCCCAAACTGTTCCCAACAAAACTGGGAGCATGAAATTGTCCAAAATTGTCTTTCACTGTAAGTAAGGAGTCAAGCCTAACTCACGAAAAACAACCCCACACCGGTTACTACATGACAAAGCAAGCTCCATAAAGACGACATGCACCTCAATCTGAAAACAATTTCGTGATGAAATAGAGCGGAGACTTTCAGACAGGACTTCTCGTCCAAAATCAGTGTCCGACCTCACAAATGCGCTTCTGGAAGAATGGTCGAAAATTCCCATAAACACACTCCTAAACCTTGTGGAAAGTCTTCCAAGAAGAGTTGAAGCTGTTATAGAGGAGGAAACACAGGCTCGTTGGACTGGAAGGGAAACAGGAAGAATGTGCGTATGTGTACGTGTAATGTCTCGAAATCTTTAACCGATGTGATAACTCTCAAAGTTGTAAAGGAAAAAAAATAAAATAAATGTATATACAGGTAGTCCCCTACTAATGAACATGTTCCATTCCGGGAGCATGTATGTAAGTTGGATTTGTTCTTAAGTCGGGGACAAAGTGAGCCTTCTACGCCTTTGACACAAATATAAAGGTTCCACACCTTTGTGATGAATTAGAGCGGAGACTTTCAGACAGGACTTCTCGTGTCCATCCTCACAAATGCGCTTCTGGAAAAATGGTCTAAAATTCCCCATGAACACACTCCTAAACTTTGTGGTAAGTTTTCCCAGAAGAGTTGGAGCTGATATAGCTGCAAAGGGGCCAACATCATATTAAGAATCAGATGTTTTTCAAGTTCATATGCATGTGAAGGCAGGCGAGCCAATACTTCTGGCAATATACTTTATTTAGAACATGATGAAAATATTTCGTTTATGCCATGGCCAGTGGCAGTGAAATCCCTTTTGGAATGATTTGGGTTTGGTTACAAGTGTTATAACCTGAAATAACAACTATATACACTACCGTTCAAAAGTTTTAGAACACTTTCTAACTCCATGATGGTTCCTGATTTTTATTTCTTTCTACAT
>JAQMYK010000021.1:8627418-8646740 GCA_030014345.1 Clarias buthupogon
ATACTGTTCTTGCAAGAACTATTACAGAAAGGCTGACCTCTGTGTCTTAAAATAACAACTAACTGTTGTTTTTCTTACGTAATTACCTAATTCCATATGTGTTATTTTATAGTTTTGAACAAAGAAATTTGCAAGTGACCCCAAACTTTTGAACGGTAGTGTGTGTGTATATATATATATATATAGACACAGAGAGAGAGATGATTTATTCATGGCAAACAGGTTTTTTTTTAAAAACTAAATACATATTTTAATCCTTCAGCCATTCAAGTGTTTATACATATATTATGCTTCTTTGAGGTTAAATATAAATCAGTGAAATACAATGTTGACTGAATCAAAGAGATTGCGTAGCTTAGCTTAGCATACAGCTAAATATTTAGAAATGATTAGATAACATATGTTATAATATTTGAGTGTTGGTGAACTTGTATTTGACTACACGCAGGTCGAAAATGATGGATATCGTCTTTAATCTGATAATCAAACAAAACATTTCCATTGAAGTTAAACTTTCCTCCTGTAGGTGGCAGTGTATACGTAGCACCTGTAGCAGCACGCGTCACATTCCAGTGTCCTTCAAAATTCAAACTGCTGGAATTAGATTACAAAAAAAAAAAGTTATTACTTTGGATTAATAAACAAATATGTGCCAATGTAGGTGCCGTAGACACAATTGTAGGTTATATAGTGCATCTATAATAATTAGATTTGATACATTTCCTTATGTTTTTCTAATTTCTTTGCATGTTTATTTGAAATTATTTAAATTGAAATTAAATGAAACGAATATCGTGGCATGGTGGCTTAGTGGATCTGGGTTTGATTCCCGCCTCGGCGTCTGTGTGCATGGAGTTTGCATGTTCTCCCTGTGTTTGGTGGGATTCCTCCTGGTACTCGGGTTTCCTCCCACAGTCCAGAGGCATAAAGATTAAGGCCATTGAAACTTAAAAGGAAACAAAAGAAAACACAAAATAAACAGAGTTCTGGAAACTAAAAATAAAAACTAATATACGCTTCGCCCTTACCGAGGATTTATTTATTTTTCCTTTCCTTTCCAACTTAGTGATGGGAAATTTGAATCGTTTTAGTGACTCGGTTCTTTGTATCTCGTTCATCAAAATGAACGAATCTTTTTTTTGAGTCATTTAGTTCATTTCGTTCTTTTGATCAGAAATAAAATAAAATGTTGCGTTTTCAATAAACAGACCCCCAACACGTCTACATACACAAATTTTGGCTATAGTTCCACTAATGAAAATATTACAATGCAGCTAAGGATATATTATAATATAAACAGAATGAGCATCTCACCTCTTATATCTTCCAGTCTGAGTCGTTCGTTCTTTTGAATCTGTTCAGTGTTAAGAGACTCCAACAGCATTTTCCATTAAACCAGAACTGGAGCAGACTAAAGATCAGTTACACAGTATAGCTATCTCATCTGGTGTTAAATGGGTTAAAAATTGAAACTGTATCTAATCATGAAATCATGCCTCGTGCTTGTGAAACCTTGTTCCCTAAACCTGGTGATGTAAATGGTCCATGAAATTCAAGGAGCAGTACAAGGCTGAGGCCAGAGATAAGAATCACAATCCTGGCGGTTAAGGCATCGACACCACTCTGCCAGGTCTTAACGATGAAAACGAATAGTTTGGAACATTATTGGTTCATTTATTTTGTAGTATTTCTTCTATAACTGTACAGATCCTGAACCCAGTGCCTCATCAGCGAGAAGGAATTAGAGCATAACAGCTTTCCTTCATTAATGGACTACGTTCTTTAATCGAAAGTACATTGAAATAAACAACTCAAACAAGAGCCATTTAGCTGGCAGTGGCTTACGACACTGATAAGCAGTGCTGACTTGATTCTGCTTGGCAGGTTCACATTTGGAAAATTATTCATCTTAAAAAAAAAAGTCTTGGTAGTTAAAGAAAATGGCTTGGTAGACTCCACTATGCATATCGCATTTTAATCTTACAAATCAATATTACTTGAAAGGCACCAATTTCACTGCATAAAATTAATGATTCTTGTCCTTAGTGTAAAAACTTGAGAATATCATTAAAACCTCATTTCAATTGTATTTTTTTCATGAGTACTTTTGCCAACCACTGTGCTGTAAACTTTTGAAATCTCTTCATACGATCACTCAGCTTGTCAATCAGTAACTAAACTTGATTTGCCAGATTCCACTAACTTGCTTTTTTTCAGTGGAGGGTAAAGTCTACGTGTATAATATACATCTAGAAGTGTATTGAAGCTGTATAATCCCATTTGATCCAACATTATTTGCTTATTGTTTACAATAAGTACATATAAACACATGGCATGCTTTTACATGATTTGATTACATTGATTCTTTTAGGAAAAGCAATGATAACAGTAATGGAAAAAAGCAGATACTTGTTTATCTGCCCCAAATGGATTACTTTCCAAAACAAGTGCACAAGGACTTTTATTCCTTTGATTCCACAGCAATAAAATCTTTTCAATTTACTGATGAATTTAGGTCCTTATAGTTAATGTTGTGGAATTTCCATCAAACATGTCCTGTTATATTATAGCAAGTCTTAACTCTTGAGTTTCCTTGAGTTTTTTTTTAGGCTAATAAAACAACTAGGGGTAGTGGTGGCTCAGGTGGTTGACGTTTGGATGGTTGGGGGTTCGAGCCCTGCCACCACGGGATCGCCGTTGTCGGACCCTCAACTCTACATCCCATGCAACACAGTCACTACATGCAGTGCCTTTCTCAAGCCTGGTTAGACAATGGGGGGGACAGGAAAGGCATCCAGGAAAGGCAACCTGTACAAGTTCCTGCAGATTCAATGATCCAATGTGACGACCCCTAGGATAAAACAGACAAAACCCAAGAAAGAAGAAGATACCGCTTTATCCTGTATTCAGGGTCGCGGGGGGCCTGGAGCCTATCCCAGGAAGCTTCGGGCACGAGGCAGGGTACACCCTGGACAGGGTGCCAATCCATCGCAGAGCACATACACACACATTCACACACTACGGGCAATTTGGGAATGGCAATTAGCCTAACCTGCATATCATTGGACTGTGGGAGGAAACCGGAGTACCCGGAGGAAAGCCCCCAATCAGAAAGTCAGAATTCAGCACCACTGTAATATAGACATGTTGAACGTTATTTTTTTTTTTAGATCACAGTATATATATATATCCTAAAATCAAATTATTAATCATGCTTAGACCAACTGATTTATATCAGATCATTTTATTTCATAAATAAACACACAACAAGCGTGATACAGTGATAAATATCTGTTTACACACTGTAAGAATCTGTATTACAAAATACAGCGGAATTGATAAATGCACTTGATTCATGGGGGCGGAGGGAATGGGGGGTTAGAGGTTTCGTAACAGTCCCTGATTTGTATTTATCTGAAATCACATGTGCACTGGACTTCTGATGTGCTGTAGCTGTATGTGCAATCTCAGATAAAGCCTCGCCAAGAACCATGTCGTTTCGCCCCCATGTCAGAATAGAGTTCCTCTGTTGCATAAGAGTGTTGGAGATATTGATTTAACAACGATAACAAAAAAATATTTAAAATCAATCTCATCATTAAATAGTTTGTCATTTTCTTTCCTTTTTGCATCTTATTTTTTTAAAATATATTTATCCCCCCATGATGTGGTGTACTGTATGATCATGCCACAGGCTAGTGTCATGTCCTTTCATAGGCAGCAAGAGGTACAAAGGCAGGCTGACATCATTGCACAAGACCAGGAATGTTGCATTTCTCTACTTAACTCAAGAACATCCAGTTATTGCTGAATTTAACAAACAGAGGGGACATTCCCGTTTCGAACTCAACTGAGCAGAAATACCAGCGAGGTGACGTCCGCTTTTCCGTGTCATGTCATACAAACGTGCAATTGAGAAAACTGACGTAAGAAACGGTTATAAAAGTTCGTAGGCCTGTCAGTTTTCACCGTGGCCATTTAAGTTTTATTTGAGTCTGTAGAACTTGATGTGTATGTTTTTTCGAGCCCTTATCGACTTTTATTTCACTTAAACCCTAAGCAGGTCTAAGCAGCAGCAACAGCACTGGAATAAGGATGTCAGAAATGTGGACAAAATGGGAGTCAAAGTAATGTGGCATGGGGTTGAAAAGGAATAACCGCTCACACACAGCTGTCGATTGTCAGGTTATAAAATAAAAAAAATAAATAAATCTCCATAAAATCTCCACAAAATCAAAAGATAATTCCGGCTAGACAGGATGTGAATATGAAAACATATAAACATAATGTGAATTATTATAAAGTGACGCATCTCATAACTTCGTGCTAATCATTAGAAGGGGAATCATCTTTTTTTAAGAACGTGAATCTGGAACCAGTTAAAAACTGTAAATGAAGGTATTGAGAGAAATAAATACCAAAACACAATATGTGTTCCATTCAAATTGTTCCTACTATATTGGGAAAATAATTACGGTATATTATATTACGTCAGGCTTCTGAACAATCAGATATCTGTACTGTGCAAAAAGTCTTGAGCTCTCCTCGTTTCTTCATATTAAACTAAACGATGTAGATTAATAAAATAATTGGGAATGAACGTTTTTCTTAGTTCAGGTTTCGACAGGTTGCAAACTGTCAAAAATCTAAAAATGTAATGTTTACGTAACAACTTCAGCAGCGACCTCATTTCCCCTCTCGTCTGGTCCAACCACTCAGCATTCAGCATCATCACTATACTAATCACCGGCCTGATCATGTGTCATCATCTGCACCTGGGTCATGCCTTAAATTAGATGTTTTTTATTAATGCTTGAATGGTTCATAGGTGACTGTGTGGCTTAACCAGCAAAAAGAAAATTCATCTGAAAATGCACAGGCACAGGGATTGGAAGTATTCCTCAATACTATATTAAAAATACAGGACAATCTCGTTCTCTGAAAGCAAAATATGAAAAACAAAAATGGCACTCAAGACTTATGCACAGTACGTTTCTCTTGCATAAACGTTTTTAAGGCAAGCAAATTTATACTCGTGTTATTTATTTATTATTATTTTTTTTAAATGTAATAATTATTATTATTATTATAATACTTTAATGCATTAATGAGTGGCTTGCAGTTGTTCATATGGCTTTCCAGGTCATCAGACAACAAATGAAGAAAAAGCCATCACCATCTTTTCAACGAAAATAATTGCAATGTAATAGTGTTGATGCTACAGTGGGAATCAGTGACATTTAAAGAAAAATGTAAAAAAAAAAAAAAAAAAAAACCCAACAACAACAAACGGCACATAAATCGTTCCCTTGAACACAGATACTGTGTCTAATGTCAGACGGGTTGTGTGTGTTTCCACGGGAAAAACAACCTTTTACTTGTTCATGCTGTGGGAATATAGACTAAATCAACCCAGGAGATCAGCTGAGGGATGAAAATAAAAAAAAAATTGACAAGCCTTCTGCCATGGCTGAACAAACTATAGACTTTTGGACAGTTTTAAAGTTTAGCTACTCCGTCATGGTGGTCTTAGTGAGAAGAGTGGAGACGATGAAAGATTTATATCAAGTAGTTCAAGAAATAGAAAATGGTTGGCTCAGAGTGTTAAAGCTCAGAGATACTGATCAGAAGGTCGGCGGTTCGAGTGCCAGGTTGCCGCCCTTGAGTGAGGCCCTTAACCCGGTGCCGTATAATGGCCGACCCAGCGCTCTGACCCAACAAGAATACAGAATGTCACTGTGCAGTAACGTATACGTGACGAATGTCCTGGTTATAGAGCCACTACAGATCTCCGCTCTTTCCCTCCAAACTCCTATTTACTTTGCAACATCTCTAAATACATTGAATAATCATGTATGGTCATGTATGAATGGAAGAATAAAATGAAGCCATGGGTGTAATTTCTGCGACGCGAAATAGGAACTAAGTGCATTCAAACTAAAGGACCTGAAGAAACGTCTCAAAGTCTGGATAAACGTTGCTCGTTGGCGAAATCGTGGCTGAGAACGTATGGACAGCTGTGTCAGAACGAAGGGTTAGGTTTAAAGTGCCTCCAACAAATAGTTCTTGCATTTCTTTTTCTATTGAACCCCATGAGTCGATTATAGGAACGTTAATAATAATACTAACAATAATAATGAAATCCTCATCCAATTTAAATGTGCGAAAATTAATTTCCCCTACATTTGTTTCGAATTTACCTGAAGGTTTAACAGTGACAGCCTAACACAAATATTGCACACGTTTAAAAATAATGCGATGGAAATAGGTACCGAATTAAAAAAAAGGCGAGAAAAAAAAAAGTTGATTAAAAACGGGTTTCCAGCAGCCCTGTAACACATTTGGTTAAATAGGATCCAAAAAACAAAAATAAAGGCTTATCATGTCTGTCTGGGCAACATAACGAAGGGACTGAACGCAGATAAAATCCCGCTGTTCGGTTTCATCATGCCGCACTTGACGGATCTTGGCAGGACGCTGTTAAACACACCCTGCTGGGAAATATGCCTTCCTTTCCATCTGTTCTTAGAAGAAGTGAAGGACTGCAAATGTGATCCCGGTTCGGCATAAAAGCAACCGTTTTCTAGCCAGGTGGTATGTCTTCTGTAATAATAATAATAGTAATAATAATAATAATAATAATAATAAACATTATGATTTGGAAAATTACCAAAAGCAGATGTAAAATGCATTACTAAAAGCATATTACAATATAGCATTTACTCCAACAGCTGTCTCTTTACTGCACGACACTGTAGTGTTCTCTCTAAAACCGCATGCTCAACACCTGCTCTAGAGATATAAAAACTCTAATTAAAATCCATACTCTATAAAAAAATAATCATTTCAAAACAAACAAAAAAAGAAATCCAAAAAAAAACAAAACTATTAGGCTCTATTCTTCACGCAGTACAAAATACTGGCCTCCTGGGACACTCCGGAGAGAATTTCCAAACCCAGCGCTCCGATTAAACCTGAACGGGCGTTTCTCCGGCCTGAGACGCCACCTTTAGCCCTGATCGTCTTCCGTCAGGACCGCGCCACTGGAAAAACGTACGTTGACGTACACACATCGATCCGAGATATATAGCTTGCCGTCGAGTGTCAGACGATGTTGATCCCTCCACACGCCGAGGCCCGCTTGCTGCAGTATGTGGAGCTGCCGTGGTTCGACGTGCTGCCGTTCATATGCGAAGTCTTCATCTCCATTTGGCATGCGGCGATGGCGGCGTTCAGCTCCACCTGCGCCCGGTGCACCACGTAAAACATCAGCCCTATACTGATAAAGATCTGAGGAAGATAAAGACATGAGAACGTCTGTTTAAGTAGAGTATCATTGTTTTTTTTTTGTCGTTTAGCTAGTGTTCAATATTTGCATTGTGCCACAAACTCAATCAAGTATGCGCAGAGTAATGACTTTAGCCTTGCCGTTTCATGTTAAATTAAATTAAAGCAATGGGAACAAATGCATTATAGTGAAAAAAGTACATAAAGATACATTTTAAAATTTGATTGTTTATGTAACAGCCTCAGCAGCGACCTCATTTCCCCTCTCGTCTGTACCAACCACTCAGCATTCAGCATCATCAGCTAAACTAATCACCGACCGGCCTGATCATCTGTCATCATCTGCACCTGTTTCTCACTGGTTCATGCCTTAAGTTAGATGTTTTATTTAATGCTTGAATGATTCATAGGTCATTGTGTGGCGTAACAAAAAAAACCTCTGAAATTGCTCAGGTACAGGAACTGGACTGGAAAACAAATCTTTTAGGAAGCCTGGAGAATTATTTCTCAAGACTGCCTTGAAAATACAAGAAAGTCTGGCTCTTTGGAAGCAAAAGATGACGAACGTCTACATGCCATCAATCAACATCCGGGCCACATCTGGACTGACGGCAGCCAATTCTTGCATAATCAATTCTTGGGGTTTGGCTCTTGAGGATTCTCAATGGGATTAAGGTCTGGGGAGTTTCCTGGCCATGGACCCAGGAAACATGAATTTCGATGTTTTGCTCCCCGACCACGTAGTTATCAGTTTGCCTTATGGCAAGGTGCTCCATCATGCTTGAAAAGGCATCGTTCCTCACTTGGATAGTTGACTCTGAGGATATTTTTGTACCATTCTCTATCCATGGCTGTGTTCTTAGGCAAAATTGTGACTGAGCCCACTCGAGAAGCAACCCCAAGCATGAACGGTCTTAGGATGCTCTACTCTTGGCATGACACAGGACTGATGGTGGTGCTCACCTTTTCTTCTCCAGACAAGCTATTTTCCAGATGCCCCAAACAATCGAAAAGGGGATTCATCATAGGAGATGACTTTACCCCAGACCTCAGCAGTCCAATCCCTGTACCTTATAAATTATATATGAATAACCTCATAAGAGGGACATGACATTCCACCCCCCAAACTACATTGTCTATCCTTATCCAATCCTCTTATGGGGACCATTATGGGGACACTAGAGAAATTGCAATATACACTTATTTGTACAAAAAAATACGCTTAGAATTCTGCTCAGATACTTCTTGGATGGTGGAAGTGTGGTCTAATTCTTCTCATCGTCATTGCTCCATGACCAAAGACGGTTATCTACATCAGACATGTCTAGTGGTAGTAAGCCAATCTTACTAGACTTGTACTGTCTTATAATTCTCTGCCACATCGCAGGAGATTATGACCTGTATGATGCGAAAAAAAGTCAATCAAAACAGCTCAGCTAATCCTCGCACAGTGTAAACCCCTGTGACAAGTTCAAACCGTGACCTTTAATCCTCTCTGCATTACTCAGTGCACTCCAGATAATTGTGAGACGCAAGGAGTGCAATTTCCTTACTTGTAGACTGAACAGAAAGTATCCGCTGATGCTCTGCTCGGCTATAACGTCCTCTATGGTGCGCAGCGTGGTGCCCAGGTAGGAGTTGAGGAGCTGGGTGGGCAGCAGGCCAGCCGATGAAGCCACCAGGTAGTCTGGCAAGGACACGTCTGTGATCTAAATGGAGAAAGAAAAAAAAAAACAAAACAAAAAAAAAACACACAACATTTTAAGCACTGTTTAAGCACTATAAGGGACTGCCTGAGGACTTGTATAATGCCTGTTTATAAATAGACACACATACATTTTTTCATCTCATTATACAGCTGAGCTGTTGAGGGTTAAGGGCCTTGCTCAAGGGCCCAACACTGGTTGTGGGATTTGAACCTGGCACCTTCCGAACCATGCCTTAACCCTTGAGCTACCCCTGACGCTGTTGTATCAGAACAGGAACAACGCAGTGGTGTCAAGTTACCGGTCAGACATCACACCGCCCAAACTAATCTTGTTATTTTCCAAGTACATCAGAAATGTTTGATACCTTTTCTCTCACTCACTCATTCTCCACCTCTGTACTCATCCTGTACAGAGCATGTACCTGCAATTAGCTGCTAAGCTCGTGCACAAGGACCCGACTCAACCCTGGAGGTGCAAGGCCACTGTGCCGCTATACATTTTCCACTATAGCAATTTGCCAACGATTACAGATGAAAAAATTTACAGTTAATCAATCAGAATAAAGACTTTGGTAAGTGGATTATAGAAAGCTTGTTGGCTCAAATTGGAAAGCAAAAGGCTAGGTGTGTCGCTGTTGTCTTTCTTTATATACTCTTAATGGTGAAGGAGTTCAACAAAAGAAACGAAAAACCCTGGGATTTTCATTATTTTCAGGTCTACCGGATATACCAGAAGTAGATCAAATTTGAAAAACAACAGCAGATTTCTTTGTAGATGAGAAAAAAAAAAATCTGCTCAGTCAAAAATAAATGGTCACATCCACCGCCCAATGTGAACAACGCACTGGTGCTTAATCCTGAATCATTAAAGGCAGCAGGTGGATTTGATGAAGAAAGCTTTTTTTTTTTTTAATTAGATAAGAAAGCAGCAACAAATTATCGGTGTCAAACTTCCGTATAGCTAAAGAACGATTTAGAAAACAGGTGCAATGCTGTTGTAATGCAAACTCTATAATTCTTGCTCTGTATTTTTATTGGCACAAATCTCCGATTACGGCGCACCCTATCATTTTCATTGCCCTGATAATCCCTATTAATTTACTGATGTCGTCAGTTACACGCCTATGGCTCAAACTGAATACCTACAATAGCGTTTGCAAAAACAAAACAAAAAAACCTTGGAGCCTCAATTAGACACAAGACATTATGACAACCGTAGAAATCTCATACTGAAGTCCCTTTTTTTCGGCCACGTATGCAGCGCACATCGGGTTTGGGTTACCCGCATAATGCAGCGTATTGCGTTTCGCTAGAAAACGCACGACATGCTGAAATGTAGACATCGGCACAGAGTGCTTAGCGAGGAGGAGCAGACGCAACAAAACTCCGGTGAGAGCCGACCAGATGTGTCACCATACGCAAGGTTGTTGGTTTCTTTCCTCGTAAATACGGAGAAGTAATACGAAACCAACGCTATTACATTCCTGTCAAGGGCCTTTGAGGTCAATAAGTAATAAGTGCGCCAAAAAATGCTCTCTAGACGCCTTTGTGAGATTCCAGTCATGACTCGGTATCTCGAGCGAACACAAAAGGACAAAAATGTTGAAGCTCTTTCTGACATGCTCTTCAAATATGATTTCGTTAATTAGCCATCAGAATCAATTTCATTTCATTCCTTTTCCAGTTCAGGTGTGAGAATGATTCCTCGTGCTCCCAGAACCCCTCTTGTACAATTAGAGTCCTGGAATATGTCCACACCCACAGGGGAGAAAAACTCCATAGATGTGATAACCTGGTCATTCAGGTCGTCTGCTTACTCAATTTATTTTATTGCCACATGATGTTGCTGAGTCTAGACCTGAGCGACTGAAGCAACCCCAGATCATACCACTGTCTCCAGAGGCTTGTACAGTGGCCACTATGCATGATGGGAGCATCGTTTCATGCACTTCACTTCTTACCTCTGAAATGGGTCAATCTGACCTCATCAGACCACATGACCTCTTTGATCTTTATGCTCCCTAGGAAAGTGAATCATTCTTTTCAATCCTTGAAGTGGTTTTCTTCAAGCTGTTTAGTCCCAAATCATATTGTGTGTGTTTGTGTGTATTCATTGTCCTTTTTTTTCCCTCTATTGACCAAGGCTCTCTTTGATGTCTATAGAGGTGCGGCTCAGTGGTAGGTAATTTGCTTAACCCTGATACCTGTGCTAACTGGATAATGAAATAGTAACATATGGGACCTTTAATAATGAGAAACCCTGCTGTCTTGTATGGATGAAGTAGGTAACATGCAGTTTTAATAAAGAAACATATACTGTTTGAGATACAAGAAGCATAACCAGTAAGTCTAGTTATTATTTGTTTTATTATGTACATTACATTTACATTTAGGCATTTGGCAGACGCTCTTATCCAGAGCGACTTACATTTTTATGTCATGTCATTACACATCTGAGCAGTTGAGGGTTAAGGGCCTTGCTCAAGGGCCCAACAGTGGCTACTTGGTGGTTGTGAGGTTTGAACATGGGATCTTCCGAACCGTAGTCCAATGCCTTAACCACTGAGCTACACCTGGCCCAGGTGTCATGTCATAATGGTAGAAATCAAATTCTCACCCCACAATTATATTTATAGTCAATGGCAGATTTGAACGCACACTTGTATTTAAATACGAACACAATACGAACCTGTGCAATTATCTTATCACAAAAAAAGATGCAATTTAATCCAAGTAATATATGCACAGTCAGTAATTCATGAGGATTTTTTCCTGAATTATACTAAACATGATCTATGGATTCAGAGACTTGTGTTAAAACGGTCCAATCAAAAGCCTCATGAGTGCATTATTTGTTACTAGGATTTGGTGAGCAGGTAAGGCTAATTTGGTGATTTGAGACATTAATCATAATATTATATTAGAACTATAATAATAGTGATGAACTTAAACCACTTGTGACGGTGAATTGTGGTGAATAAAAAACCGTCAAAGAGACATACTACTTAGCAAAGGTCGCGGCCGCTATGTTGTGAAAGAGGGATTTCAAGAACCGGAAAAACATGAGACCGTACATATAATTTGTTTGATGAGACTACTTCTAGTGCCATTATTTTTTTTTAAGTCTATATAAATAAGTTTGAACACTAAATGGTACATTTAATAGTTAAATATCTTATAGATACATACTTTTAAATTGCAACGTGTTAGGATAACCGCAATGCCAATTTTTTATCGAATCGTGACTACCTTAAAAACCAGAAGCTTATAACTAACCACTGAGTAACAACAAGTTCAGAAATGAAAAGAAGAGGCTAATACAATAGGTTCCCCTACATACGAACATTCGAGTTACGAACTTTCAAAAGATACAAACAGACATTCGCGGATCTTCAATCGCTGGTGTTATATCACATCGTCACGTGTGTGCAGCGTGTATCCCAGGATGTCTGGAAGCAAGTGTTAAAGCAGCGGCGATGGAGCCGGTGCTGCTAAGACATGCCAGGCAATAATGATGGAGACGAAAATAAAAATAATTGAGAGAATGGAGCGAGGTGAAAAGATGGCAGACATTGCTCGTTCAACCATCTAAAGAACACTCTACTGTAATATTCTGTGTAAAGCCAATTGTGTTAGTATCCTAGCACCTAGACAATGTTTGTTGGACTTACGAACAAACTGGACTTACAAACAAGCTCTCGTATTCGACAGTATTGTAAATAATAAGATTAATGTTTGACTAGTTAGATTACGCTGATTTATGCACTTTTTTCATTTAAAAGAGAGCTCAGAATTTTATTTCTCCTACTCGATGTACATTTTTTGCTGTCTTGAAAAGAAAGCGGGGTCAGATCCCAGTGCCTTGAGAGTAAGCTTTGCTTCTGAAGTCTACAGTCATGCTGACACGACCCCGTTTACCCCTCTGAGGGGTCATCTAACAAAAGCCACTTGTGCTAATAAAGTATTGAAGCGAGTCTGAAGAAGATATCGTTACACACAGCTCGGCATTACAGCCAACCTCAACGTCTTAACGTCGCACCTTCAAAAAATGTAAAAACCTTAAAATCTAATTGAGTACAATTAAAGTTAAAGAGAGGGAAAGGTATAAAGTATTTCAGACATATTGTCGAACATCGTGCAGTGTGTTAGTCAAGGTTTGGATGCAGGTAGATCTGAAAGCAGGGTGGGGCTGCCAGCTGAATTTAAAAGCATGACGTAATTGTTTTTATGGCGCAGCACAGACTAGGGCTGGATGACTGTGTGTGTGTGTGTGTGTGTGTGTGTGTGTGTGTGTGTGTGTGTAACTAAGCACATCATTGTATTTCAAGGTGACCAGCCCCAGTTAACAATAGCAAACGGCTTAACAAACGAGACACACATAGGATTATGGGTAACAGTTCCGGAATGTTCGCTTTCCACCAAAATGTTTTTTTTAATTTTTTTAATGAAATGCTTCCTCAAAAAACTTAATCAACAAATTATTTAATTTTTTATTATTATTTTTTAAATATTAATAATTTTTAATAATTATTTGTACTATATACTGATTATTATTTTTTTTTTTTTGCATATTTGACACATTACATGAATGGCTGTGCAAAAGTCTCAGGCACTATATTATATGCTGTACCAATTTTGTTATATATGTTTATCACGTCTGCATAATTATGTACAAAATCATTCAGTATTTCCATATATAACTTAGAAAAGTATAAATAAATAACATTACAGGAGAATATATCCATGGCTGTAAAGAAAAAAATATACAGTATAAGAAAAACCGAATGTACGCTCCTGGGATTTGCATAAAAATAGAAAGGATCGAGTGTGAGAAAGTTACCAGAAGAACTCATATTCTCCAGCATGCTCAGTAAAACCTAACAGCTGTTTTCTTATAAAACTGCACAAATCTGTGTCTAAAACTCCTGATTTTAAACAATGCGTTTTCACTCCAAATATTGACTGTTTATTTTATTCCTCTTTATTGCTCTTTATAGAAGTTTCCTTTATGCAGAAATGTTTTCAAAAGTATCTTTTGCTTATGCCATATTTTTCTATGTGCCCAAGACTTTTACACAGTACTATAAATAAAACAGCTGTTAGGTTTTACTGAGCATCCTTTCTATTTTTACTCTGCTTATTTTTTGTGTAATAACAAAATTTGTTTGATGATCAGAATCATTTAATTGTGACAAATATGCAACAAAAAAAAAACCCTCCACAACACTGTATTTTATGTAGAATATATTCTCTTTTTAAAGGCTGATAAGATGCCATCGTGCTCATGAGAAGCATTCGACTGCTGCTTTCCTCTCGACTAATCAGCCGAGCTTTGCACTGGTTCCAAAGGCTTTATTGTGAAACCACTTTCTTCATCAAATGGCACTTAGGGAACAGATTTTCACTGGACTCACCCTCATGAGTGTAATTACAGAGGTGGAGAAGAATAATGCAATATACAGTGCTGTGCAAGTCTCGTCCCAACCCTTATTTCTTCATATTCTGCTGCTTCCAAAGAGACAGACTTTAAAAAAAAAACTTTTTTTTTAACCATAGTCTTGAGGAATAGCTCTCTCTAGGCTTCCTGAAGGTTTTCCTCTCATTTTCAGTCCAGTCCCCTGTACCTGAGCAGACTCAGGGGGTGTTGAGTGCGCACTTTAGTGTACACATATTAGATTTTCAACCGGAGATTCAGTGCATGTGAATACCACAGGCTTAACACGTATCAGTCTGTTTACTTCAAAACCTGAAACACCTGCTCTTCAACTACTATAATGTCTAAAGAGATTACATAACCACAAGATATATATTTAAAAAAAAACAAACAAAAAAAAACCCTTCAGGCCTCAAAGCTCTTCTGACAGTTTCTGAGTACAATTTTCTGTGATTTTTTTTTTTTTAAACTTATCTCCTTTTTTGACCTTTGGACGGCTCAGCCCATTACAGCATGGCTAATAAGAAAATCCTAGCAGGCAGAAAGGCAAAGAAAAAAACCCCCCACATATTCCCAGGTGTGTGTCTGTGTCAGGACGAGGTTCACATAGATAAAGCCAGGGCGAAGTGCAAGAAAGTAAAAGTAATCTGTATCCGAAGCGAACCTGTGATGTCCGATGTCTTTTTAATGTTTTTTTTGTTTGTGGTCTGACTGCTGTTTTACCAAAGAGTGTCATATTCACACGTTTCCCATATCACCATAGCATTAGCGCTACAGCTAAACGCTAAACATCAGCGCCCTTGCTATCTCTTTCCTCACGCAGCTTATGAACCATTCCGAACCTCCACGTCAGTCAGAGGCACGTGTGGGAAAGATCAAAAGTGAACAAAGAATGGAATATATAACACTGACTTATGTTACCACACCTGTACATGTAGTCTGACCTTTTTTCAACTTTATTTTCCATTATTATTACTAAACAATTTAAACTTTCACTCCGTATGAATATTCTATATAATTTCTCATGAACACACACACGCACACATACATACATACATACATACATACATATACACACACACGTACATCACCAACCACAGGAATCCAAAATAGTCCTTCAATCTTTCAAGTGTACAATCTGTATAATAATAATAGTAGGCACGAGGCTTTCAGCTTTCCTATACAATCTTCAACATATCATTTTTAGCTTGACAGACATCCCAGTAGAAGATGTTAAAGTAAGGAACGACGCACAGCCCGACACAAAGTGGAAACACTCTCACCACCGTGAAGGTGAATATTTTCCTATAACTGAATGTCCTGATGTGTTTCAATGTATTTACAGCACAAGATACTGTATATATATACATATATACACACACACACACACATATATATACATACATACTGTATATATGCACACATTCATTTCTATGTTATAAGTTCAGTTACACCACATATGGTTCCTCGCCTGGTACTAGGATAATAATTTTAACCGTGATGTCCCACTGCGAGATAATAATATATCTTCGTCCGATTACCAGATCATCATTACGTGGATGAACGCGGGCAGAGTATACCTCTACACACACACACACACACACACACACACACACACACACACACACACACACACACACACACACTAGATGGTTAATGAGACGCTGCCGACTGTTACACTTGTTGAAGAACACCTGTGACGTTTTTCTGTCCAAAAAGTCTGGAACTACCAAACACACCAGCAACAGGCCAAACACCAAACAGACTTTATGTTTTAGATATGCAGCACTGTAGATACTCCGGGAAGATAATAATAGTATGGACATAAGTAAATATAAATATACAAATCCGAGGGAAGTCACTGAATGTGGCTTGCATTAAAAGATTTTTTTAAAATAAAAATCTAAAAAAATAGTAATAAAAATGACAACTTTTATTAAAAAAAAAAAAAAAAAAGTCTTTGGAAGAAAGAACGAAAAGAAAGATTTTTTTTTGAGTGCCCTATAAAGGGTTAATGATTGAATGAATTTAAATTTTAAATTCATTTAAATTTTTTTTAGTTCCCGTATTGTTAATATTTATAGAACGTCTACATGTCCTTGTCTAGTTCTTGTTATGCCGCACATTATAGCTGCTATAAACAGATGTTCTTTTACATCTCCATCTCTCACTTTTAAAGTTAAACATTAATACAACTTATCTTATTACTGGAACGAAAAAAAGTCCTCTGTCCTGAAAACCTTCCTGGTGAAAACTCGT
Source organism: Clarias buthupogon (assembly GCA_030014345.1). Classification (NCBI taxonomy): domain Eukaryota; kingdom Metazoa; phylum Chordata; class Actinopteri; order Siluriformes; family Clariidae; genus Clarias; species Clarias buthupogon. The sequence goes on from JAQMYK010000021.1 coordinate 8,644,107, forward strand.
ATAGAGCATGTGGGAGAAAACGTACACGACATTTAGAATTTTAGAGTAAGATATTTTTATCCTTACACCCTCTGTACAAATAAAACATTAACATAAATGTACTTTATCATTTTGAGCCAGAAGTGCAGTCAAAGCTGCTGTTTACTCGACGCCAACCGGACCAACCAGATCCGACCGATGAAGAAAACAAAACACAAAGACAATCCAACAATATGGATTTATAAAGTCAATAAATTGATGTTCTAAAATCACCTGTATTGATTTTATAGAGATAACACTACAGAATTGCTTTGTGCATCATGCCTGTTCGCCTGCCTGATTTTGCAAAAAAAATTTAATAAACATTTGAACAATATGTGCAAACATCACGATGACATTCGGTACCTTTGAAACATTCCTCCACCTTATGTCAATATGTTCAGTCTATACCAGTGCCACCTCCTCATTACAGCTAGATTACAGCTTCCTTTACGGATCGTTCCTCGTATCGTGTTCTGCGCATCCGAGCAGCTAACGTGTGAGCGCACATCTCTGCACTTTTATGACCTTGCTAAGCCTACCTGGTACTCGTGTCTCATGTGTCGGTTAATCAAAAATTAATAACGCAGGCTACTGTACACATCACACCGGGGAGTAAAATTACTACGACCGACGGCCTTCATCCAGTGTCTAGTACAATCTCGTCTCGCGTCATAAGATCTGAATAGGACGAGTTGAATATGTTCATGAAAATCTCTTACAGACCAACAGTGTTTATTTAAATAGATAGAGGCGCGGATTACAATTATCATTATAATAATCATCATCCCATACTGAACATGTTACTGTTGTCCTCGTGCCTGATTCAATTAATCGGCTGGGTGGTGTAGTCTTAGAGAAGAGTTTTTCAAACCAGTCTTTGATCTGTCCCAGCCTTATACACCTAAACCAAGACAAAAAGAATGCCATTTTCCTTATTTAGGTGTGGCTGGGGCAGACATGCCTAAAGACTGGTTTGGGAAGCATTAAATAACCTGTTTGACATCCAGTGACATCATTCAAGGGAGGAAAAAAATATATTATTGTATAATAAGCAGCTGGCTCTCCTTAAGCTAAATAAAAATAAAAAAAAATCAATAACTTGTTTCGTCAGAGACCGACACATTTGCCTTATTCGGCAGATACTTTTAAATCAGCTGCGCTCAAGGCCAGATGGTCAGGATTGGGATTCAAGCTCATAACCTTGGTGATTAGATGCACAAAGCCCTAACTGCTGATCCGCCCCGACACTATGTTCGGTGATGTTTCTTTTCCAACTTGGCTAAAAAATCTCAACCAAAGAAAACATCCTGCAGCATGCTATAGTAATATCCACCACACCCAAAGCTCGGACAGCAACATTCAAAAACCTAGGCCACACAGGGAGATAACAATAACTCACGATGACATCATGTGCAAGGAATGCAAACACACAATGGTGAAGGAAAATAATAAAATACTTAAGTCTACAGCTATTTCTCAATTATTAATAAATAATGACACAATGTCCTATTTATCCGTTTATTGTTACATTCAAAAGCATCTATGAAACAAGTTACCACTTACAATACAACAACTGCAAACAGACATTCTTTGCATTACACCCTCAAGAAAGAAAATAAAGGCCAGGTTGTTCCAAAGAAATTGGAAAAAGTACAAAAAGACTCAACAACAATAATAATAATAATTAATTATTTTTTGAGCCTTTGATTCACGTCCCTTATGAATGAGCTTTTACTATAGAAATGACATCAAATATCAGGTATTAAAAGTTGCATTGTGGGTGATTTTTGAGTTGCATATTTTCAGATTTCCCGGTACAATAAGTTCCATCTTGATACAAAGTTTGTTACTGTAATCGTGTCCGGTTCCTGAGATATGGCCGGTGCGAGTTTGTTTGTGAAAAGAGTCTCGAAAACCTTTATAATCCTATTTTAGATTATTTAAATGAGTATTTTGGGACATGTTAAGAGAGAGGGAATTCTCAGCCTCATTGTGACACCAGGATTTCCCCGCTACCGCTAAACAAAAGTGGGTCTATATGGAAAAATGCATGCTTTTCTAGCACAAGTGGGGAATGCAGCTTAGGTAGAGTTCATCAAAGTGCTTTAAAACAATGTTTAGGATTAAAACCTGCTGAAGGATCAGGACCGTTAGGGATCAGGAAGATTACGTACTTATCAACCGAAATTAAAAATGTAATAAATTTCACCTAGTGGCAGGTATGACGGATCACATATTTTCTAACGGAGCATCAATATAAAGCTGTGATTTATGACAATATGAAGTCGTGCCAACCGTCAGCGCTGCTTTAACATTCGCTTAAATCAACACCAATCAGAATGGAAAATTTAACAGCGTTGAGGCAGAAGTAGTGCAATTAGTACAGCTGTTTGTGGTTTGGGACTTGACCCGAGTCTCTATAGTGTTGGTCAACAAAAACACTGTTTTCTTTTATGATATGTTCAAGATATATTTTTTTATTTTTTTGCATTGTGGAACACGTGCTTAAATATCACGTTTTTTTTACAGGTTCACCACATACACTACCGTTCAAAAGTTTTAGAACACTTGCAAATTTCTTTGTTTTTGTTTAGTGATTTATTTTCTACATTC
>JAQMYK010000021.1:8654456-8669840 GCA_030014345.1 Clarias buthupogon
GCTGCAGAGGAGAAGTTCATTTAGAGTCACCAGCCTCAGAAATCACCAATTAACAACCAGCACCTCAGATTAGAGCCTTTATGAAGTCTTTACAGATCATAAGTAGTAGATGCATCTCAATATCAACTGTTCAAAGGAGATTATTGCATATTTTGTATTGCTTTACAGTGTATAAACCAAAAATCAGGAATGCAGAAAATGCAGGATAGACGAGCTCTACAGAGGGTAGTGCGTTCAGCTGAGCGCATCATCTGCACCAAGCTACAACAAGCGGTTGGCCAGGAAGATGGTGAAGGACCCTCAGCCACCCCAACAGTGGACTGTTCTCTCTGTTGCGGTCAGGAAAGCGTTTCCGCTCGCTGAAGGCCAACACAGAGAGACAAAGGAGAAACTTCTTCCCGCAGACTATACGGACTTTCAGTCATACCACCACACAGGACAAAACACTCTGGTTTGCCACTACTCATACACCACATTAATGCACAATATGCACATTGTTCTGCTCAATACTGTACACTATTTGTATTTTTTTTAATTACTTGTACATAGTGTAAATTTTACAGCTAAAAGTTTTCTATATTTTCTCTGTTTGTATATGTATGTTTTATTATTATTATATTCCTATTATATATTCTTTATTTGAATATTTTCTTTTTTATACTCTTTTTCTTTTTTGATATTTTTGATATTCTTTATTTGAATACTCTATTTTCTTTTTTAAATTTTTATGTCATGGGCGGTCAAACAAGCATTTCACTACATATCATACTGTGTATGACAGGTGTATGTGACAAATAAAATTTAAATTTAAATTTCTTAATACCTTCTACTCACACTAGGCTGTGGTGTATGTACATTGCTTGTTAGTTATAAGCAAGTTTTTTTTTTTTAAAGTCATTTGCTTATGCAATACTTTTTAAATTACTATTTTATTAATTTATTACTTTACTTTGTTTCACCACACAGTGGCGCCACTGTACAATTTTATTTCATGTACTCTGCTTTTGAGACATTTGTTATTGAACTAAATGAGGAAAAGTTATTTTTTTCACAATATTATTATCAATATATCATCCATAGAAATTGTATATGTAAAATAAATATATTTTTTCCTTTTTTTTAGTCTAAATAGTTACAATATACACTACACTACAAGACTACTACACTACTGTACACTACTACAAGAAATTTGCAAGTGTTCTAAAACTTTTGAACGGTAATGTAGTTCTAAAAACCAAAGTAATCAATTCAACACACATGTGATCCTGTGTTGCAGCTCATTAACACAATCATTAAGTCATATGGATGTATGCATCATGACTATTACATAATCTATCAAAAATTATCATCCTATTATCAGTGTCGGTCCATGCCATAAGGCTGCTGTTTTTTTTATTTTATTTTTTAATCTTAGAGTTTATGGCATGCATGTGGCATTTGGTCTATGTTCTTAAACTCCTGATCTTAGGTATTACTTACACTGGCCTTAAAACTATTTTAAACACTGCAAACCTTTAAACCCTTATTGATTTCACAAAAGTGACCTTTTATGGCTTATGGCGTACTTTTTAACAGACTTCTTGCTGTTATATATTTTTTTATGACTGGATGCATTTGATCTCTTGCATCTGCTGATCCAGAACAAAACCAGCTGCCATCTTAATGGATAACTTGTCTTCTGAAAATTTATGATGATGGACAGTTGATGTGCATTACGGAATGCCACAACAGACAAGGTAAAAAAAAAAAGAGAGAGAGAGATTTCTCAGCTTCCTATTAACAAAAAGAAAGAAATTGTGGTTATCAGCTATCGCCGGGGAGGCAAGGCTAATCCTGGTCAAAAATACACCGGTGATTATTGACGCTTGTGCATTGACCATTGTACAGTATCTCAGGTAGTATAGAATTATTAAATCAAGATTTGATACATTTAACACAATAAATATTTAATATACATCCTGTGCTTGTATTACATTTGCTAATTAAGAGTATATGCAGGTCTTCAATTGTGGGAGGGCTGTTGTAATATTTTCATCAGTGGCTTAAAGCTATTCAAATTCAGTTAGTATTTGCTATATATTTACTGTTAGACTGCTGTTTCCTCAAAGCCAAAATTAGCTAGAAATTTTCCTATCTAGTTTTCTAATCACATTTCTATTGGTGTGACCACATGCACAGTGACCTCAGTCACTTGTCAGTCAGCCAGACAGCACAGATGGCAGATTTATAAGTAGGGGAAGAAAATAGGTCAGAGACTGACATATTTAATAACAGAATGTAAACTGCACTGATATTTTAAAATGTTTAAATTTTCCCTGATAATTAAATGATAATTTAACATGAAATCTAAATATCACCATATTGTAAATCTGCCAGTGCATTGTCATTAGAAGCGTTATAAAGAACAGCTCCTGCTTGTAGGGACTGGTCATATCCAGTGACTAATGCTTCTTACCATACACTATTATTTAGTCTCTCGTCAGGTGCTGAGCAAAATCTGAGGGGGTTAATTTACTGAGCCATTCATTGAATGTTGTAATTCTGAGTCACATGACTGTAAGAGCTCTATAATAACTCAAGCGAAGCTAAGTGGGGCAGAAAAAAACCCAGCACCACTAGTGTCTTTCACCACTTAGAAAGGTTCAACCTTTTACTTCAGCTTACTGTAGCCTACATATGTCAAAAAGTAGCAGTTTAGTAGTTTTCCTAATCTTCCGTTGCCCAATTTTGGTGATCTTATGCAAATTCTAACCTCATTTCCCTGTTCAAGAGTGGCACTTAGTGTGGTCTTCTATGACTGTAGCCCCTCAGCCTCAAGGTACAACAAGGTTCAGATATTCTCTTCAGCAAACCTCAAGTGTAAGTAGATGTTATTTGAGTTACTCCTCCATTCTCATCTGACCACTGGCATCAACAAGACATTTTCACCCAAGTGAAAGAGAAGTGGCACTCACTGTGGCAAAAAATACCAGTATAGTAACAGTTTCAGAAATACTCAGACTAGCTTGTTTGGCAACAACAACCATGCCACGTTCAAAGTCACTTAAATCACATTACTACCCCATTCTGATACTTGGTTTGATCAGATCGTCTTAATCATGTCTACATGAATAAATGAATTGAGTTACTGCCATGTCATTGGCTGATCAGATATTTGCGTTAACAAGCAGTTGAGCAGGTATACCTAATGAAATGGCAAGTGAGTTCACGCGAGGTGTAATCCAAAAAAGTTTCCAGACTAGTTTCGCAACAGATGGCAGAACAAGGTACAGTTACAGGGAGCACCAACTTTCAGAAGTCAGTGTGCCACAAGGCATCGTCCTGTGTACAGTACATCAGGAGCTGTGCAACTGGCGCTACTCTGACCACGTGCATTACCACATCATGGACAGCAAGTTCAGCAAGAACATGAATGAAAGCGCGAACATGAAATTTTGGGTGAAACTGGGCAAATCTGCTACAGAGGCAACATTCTTTCGAGGTGTTTTGAGTGGCATGCAACTTGTGTGTGATGATCATTGGAGAACAATCCACAACATTGCTGCCACTGTCAGTGTGTCATACAAAACAGTCCAGGTAATCTTCACATGTAATTAGAACATGCACCCTGTCGCTGCCAAGTTTGTCCTTAGGCTGCTGACCCAGGAGCAGAAGTCTGTCAAGAACTCCGTCATTACCAGTGACGAAACTTGTGTGTATGGGTACGACCCTGAGACGAAGCAACAGTTTTCACAGTTTTCTCCAAGACTAAAAAAAGGCAAGACAGGTCGTTCAAGTGCATGCTCAGTGGTCCCCAGGGGCCAGACCATCAAGAGTGAAAGGCGAAAAAACAAGACTTTGTAAACAGGGCTAATCTCAAAACTTTTTGATATCACCTTGTATGGCTGATAGATATTATAGGGCTCTTCCCCATAAACCACCACTGCATCTTAGTAATGCATGGGCTACTTCACAGTAAGTCATTTCTTTCAATTGTCTTAAGAACTTTATTTTTGTTTAATAATGTTTAATACCATTCTAATATTTGCCTTTGATAAGATAAATACCAAGCAGACTTTCCTCTTCATTGTCATGTAAAAATGTAAACTAAGGAAGTCCATATCCTCCTCCTCCTCCTCCTGGTGCTGAACTTGTTAGAAACTGTGCTGAGTGGCGCGCGCTTTGGGTCGCGGCGAGGACGCGCACAGCGTCACCTGCTGCTGTCGCGCGCGCGCGCTTCCCATCGCAGCCAGTCGGTCTGTGCGCGTCCGCGTGAAAGAGTGTGTTCAGAGAGGAGCAGTGTTCATCAGGCTCGGTTATTCTGATTATTAATCACTGAACATGGATTGCTCTGAAGAAGTGCAGTCACTTTCGGATGAAACTTGCACTCCGGTGGAGTTAAAGAAGGGAATGTCGATATTTTTAGACGTAAGTCAGCCTATACATCCTCTATATTTATATAGATTATAAAGAGAAATCATAGCTTTCTTAATGGTTAGGGTTAAAAGATGACCTTTTATATTATTTGAGAAAACAACAGTACTATATATATTTTTTCTTCATAATTGCATAATTGCAATTTTTCCATAGGCTGTTTTTATGCAGTTTTATATATAAGAATATAATAATGCAATCAATATCTATCTATCTATCTATCTATCTATCTATCTATCTATCTATCTATCTATCTATCTATCTATTATTTTTTATCTGGAAAGTATGACTAATTTTTCAGTCGAATCTCTGATCTCTGATTAAGAATGCAAATGTGTTTTCAGTTTGTTTTCTGCCAGTTGCATTTTTTTTTACACATATGGTAAAAATATGCTCATGCAAATGACCAGTAACACTTCATGTGAGATTTTGCTGGTCAGTGATTTTCTTATTGTTTTTTGCTATTCTCATTTTACACTTTTATTCGATCATGGAGCTAGACAGAGCTTTGGGATTTTTATGGACAGTTGAGAAATTTTTAAAAGTATAATTGTTTTAATAGGCTTTTCCGTGCCGATGACAACTACTGTATTTAGGTCACATTAATCTTTTTTCAGATTTGTAGTTAAATTGCATTAAATTTTTTATGTGCAAAAAATTGAAACAGCTTTTTTGAAGAAGATTGTAAACTCCTCCCACATTCACATCATGTCATATATCTCTGGAAAGCTTGTTCTTTGTCATTATCAGGAGTTCCTTATATCACTACATCATTAGGTTAATTCTCTGTTACAAAACTTATAATCTACACTTACTGGAGTGTAAGACACGAAATTACATCGAACATTAATAAATAAATATTTTTTTCCAAAAAGTCCAGAAACCTTTTATATGACCTGAATTTAAGAAATTGTAAACTATAAATTCAAAATTCTTCATTTTCTATTTAATTTCTGCATTCAAATTATGAATTCCAAGCCTTTTCTTATTTTCCTAACAGAAGAATTCCACCAATGCATAAACCTATTTGTTATCCAATTGTCTCTTCTTCTGGGAGTTAAAATAGATGAACAAAATGTACATCTACAATTAAGTACAGCGGGCAATATCCTAAATCATCATATTCACTTTAGACAGACTAGTATAATGTTAGAAAATGCCATTTTTGTTTTGAGCTTTTTACAGTGTATATGGGTTGTGTATGAAATCCTGTCCCTTTTAAACATGACATTAAAGAAGAATTTCTCAAAATGTTAACTATTATTGGGTTTATGTTAAATTTGATACTGAAAAATCATTATTATTATTTTTAAATATGACAGCACAAAATGTTTTCATGGTTACACAATAACTTGTAAATGTATGAAAATGTCATCTCTTGTAAAGAAAGTGTTTAATCTAATATCATTTAACCACCATAGATTTTGGCTTTCTTTAAATATTTATGTATATTTAATTAGACTATTAACGTAAAGTTTATACACTGATCATCCATAACATTAACATCACGGGCAGGTGAATCAAATACTACTGATTATCAATTATTCACTAGTGACAGGCTTGTGGGCACCTAAAGCTCAACTGTCTGGTCTGTATTGTCTGATCCCACAGAAAAGCCAATGTAGCACAAATTGCTGAAAACGTTAAACCTGGCCAAGATAGAAAGGCATCAGAACATTCAGTGCACCATAACCTGTTGCATATATGAGACTTAGCAGACAAAGAGTTCAAGGGTTTTGATCCAGCTTCTAAATTTCCTAGATCTCAATCAGAACAAAAACGAATGGAATTCTCCAGAAAAACAAATCTGATGCATCTAGGACTCATCTTGTAAACTACACCACCCAAAGGGTCCACTGCTAACGTCTCAGCACATGGCCAGAACCTTTTCATGAAAAATATGGATGCCATACTGGTTTAAAATATTACCTTGGAAATTTAGGTTAAATTAAATTAGGTTATTAATTTCAGTCGTTGTAGTTGTAGTAAAGTGGCGTATATATATTTATATTTTTAGCATTGCCCCTCTCTGGAGGAAGCTAAATGTAGCACACTCTTGGCATGCCGACCATGATATAAATATTAAGACTTTGAGTACACTTGCTGAGAAGTAAAACTCTAATTAATGGAGTCTTACTGAGCTTTGGGACTACATTTTCTTCTAAATCTGCGCTCATCCTACTCTCGCTTATTAACTTCAGACAGCGAACCCCAGGAGCATCCTGGAACGAAGCAAGCATCACATATATTCCCCTGTCTCTAATCACTTAAACTTCTTTTAACCCAATGAGGCTTTGATCTAAGAGGTCTAGCAGCGTCTTTTTATGGAATTAATGCAATTCCAAAGTCTTTCTCTCTTACAAGACATTCTTTCTTTTTTTCAGATCTTGAGAAGAGCAGATAAAAATGGTAAGACATTTCTTTTCAGTCCTTCATGGAATCTTTATGCTCATCAGTGTATTACATACTCCCATCACTTAGCCAACGAACTGGCATCTCCGTGTATATGTCGCATGCTTCCAATTAGCACTGTCCCTTTGAATGCTCTTGCCCGGTTGTCATGGAAACACACTGGACCGTCCACACCACATTAAATATCAGTCAATATTTCAGATGGAGAATTTGCCACTAAATAAATGTCATTGTGTTGCTACAAACAATTTCAGTAATCGCTTAGACATTTTTTTGCGATCCATGACTGGTGCTGATCGTATGGAAAAGAAGAGAAATTCAGATTTTTCCTCATGTTGTGCAAATCTAATCTGGTGGAACAGAAGCATGGATATTATGAAGCGTTTTTGTGAGGAGATGTTCATTTGGAAATTTTGTAAGGACGATCCAGTATCAGGGCTTTGTAGATTATGTAGATTAAATGGATGCTGTAAAAAAAAAACATTCCAAGATGTTATTATATGTATATAATATATGTATATGTATATGTTATTGTACTAAAGGTCTTGAGCCACCCCCATTTCATTAAATGTAATTACATACAGTATATTTTAATGACATTAAATTACATTTAATCTATATCATGCAATTTAATTTAATTTGACATACTTAAATCGAATTAAATGATGTAGATTAAATACAAGAAATGGAAACACGTTTTACTACGACAGGAAATTAAAAAAATTGTTGTTTATATAACAACGTCAGCAGCAATCTCATTTCCCCTCTCATCTGTTCCAGCCACTCAGCATCACCAGTACACTAATCACCGACCTGATCATCATCTGCACCTGTTTCTCACTGGTTCATGCCTTAAAATAGATGCTTTTTTAAAGCTTGAATGATTCATAGGTCACCGCGTGTCTTAACAAACAAAAAAAACATTCCTCTGAAACTGCTCAGGTACTGGGACTAGACTGAAAATGACAAAAAAAAAATCCTTCAAGAGGCCTGGAGAACTATTGCTCAAGACTACACTACACTACTGAAAGCAAAATATTAAGAATGTGTGGGAGGGCTCAAGACTTTTTCACAGTAGTGTATATCATAAAAGAGGTCACTTGCAGGACACTGAGGTTACACCTAGGTCAATAATTAATTACCAGAAAATTATGTACTATTAAAAGCAGCTTATTACTATGTTAATAATTGCATATAGATACAAAAAAACATGAATTTGTATTAATTAACACTTAGGTGATGATGACATGGGAATGACCTAGAATCTTGCTCTTTGTCATTCCTCTCCTGATTTTTTTTCCCCATTGTTTTTTTTTTTTTAATGAGTGACTGTGGTAGATGTAGCCTGTGTGATTTTGTTGCTTTTCTATTTTAAGTGCATGCTAGTATGACTCACTGCATGTACAAACATACCTAAGGGCGCAGAATCCACGCAAACCGCACGCTGATGCATTTCCGATATAACAGGGAATCATCTCTGTGTGTACAATGCAATTATTGAAAACAAAAAAACAAGACATTGCATTCTTTTGTGCAGATACTAGCTCAGTGCAGTAATGACAGATGATTAAACATCGTGTTTACTGTTTTAGATGACGGGAAGCTCTCTTTTGAAGAGTTTAAGGCTTATTTCTCAGATGGAGTTCTGTCAGGAGATGAACTGAAGGAACTCTTCCATAAGATTGATACTCATAATACAGAGTAAGTAATGACCAACTCTCACTTTACATACAACATTACACACATTTACACACCTGCTTCATGTATATGAATATGTATATGTATATGTATATATCACTGCATATCCAGTACGTACAGTAATTGGACAGAAAGCAAAACATTCTGAATTAGTACTCAACGTACGTCTGTGCTAGAAAAGTGTTACTAGAATTGCATAGACGGTGACACCGACTGATATTCCTTTAGCACATAAACAGAATTTTATGCGTTTTGTGCCTGCGTGCTCAATCATTTACAATTAATTCCACCTTTTGATTGAAACAGATGCACAATATTAGCCTACATAAACATGACAGACCAGGGTAATGTTTACAATAACTGCGATTTCTTTCAAAACATGGTTTAATTAATGACATTTACATATGAAGATAATTAAAATAAATCAAAGCAATTTGTAAGTTTTCATTAAAAAATCCAAATTTTCATATATTGCTCTCAATCTAAAAAAAAACGTTGATGCAAAAAATATGCATTAAATACATGTCAAAGTTGGTAAAGTTAGTGTGTCCCTCTTTGTGGGCATCGTTTTTATAATGCAACATGCGAGCTGAAACCTGTGATAAAAGGCATCATGAATTTTACAAATTTTACTATTTTTCTTATAGTTTTTCAAGTATTACAATATTTACAATAAATAGGTACAACCTGGTTGCCTCTGTCACATGGTTAAGACATGCATTGATTCCGAAAAATCCTGTTTTAAAATGTAATTTTCAGCCTCCTGTGTGCAAGCAAACGTCATGAACAGACTTTTCTCTAAGTAACCTACATGGTGTATGAGGCCATTGTGTGCCCAGAAACAGCATGGACTTGCCCTGAGATCTATCAGCCAGGCAGACAGGGTCACGTCATCATCATTGATAATGTCTGTGTGGGTTTGTATCTCAGCTATGAAAGATTTCCATTTTCTTTAAATGAGGCTGTCTTCACCAAGAAAGGTGCAATTTTCAGCCTTTTGCTTTAAGATATGAAACAACTTTCTTGATTATTACCTCTCGGCACTATATTTCTTTTAGCTGCAGTGCAGAATCCTGGGAAATGAATACCGATCAGGACGATTTAATTCTGGTCACACGCGTCCGCATTGTACACACATATCAGAATTTTAAATGACGTTTGAATTAGACCATCCACTCTGCTTGTGCATGTTAATATATTTTGATCTGGCTTACAACCTCATGTGATTGAATTTTGCATCATTTAAGTCATCATGGTTTCCATAGCAGCGACTCCTGGCCTGATTCGCAGGCACTTTTTCGCAGGGATTGGATGGATCATAAACGGTGCACAGAGATGTTTTGATGTAGAGAAAAAAATAATAATTTAAATGAGTGTTTGAGTGTTATATATATATATATATATATATATATATATTTAAAATAAATAAATAAATAAATAAATATGAAAAATACTATGCTAGTGCTGATTTGGGAAGAGCTTATGTGAAATGATGAAAAACTTTAAATTCTTCTTTTGAAAATAAAGGATAAGAACAAACGAACAATCAAACAAACAAACATTATATATATTTATATATATATTTTAATGATAGAAATAAATTGGAATTCTTATTTTAAAAAATCCATCATCTAATCTATCCACCCACTGGCCTGTTTTTTTTTTTTTTTTGAAGATTTGAGGAAATTTAGAGAACACAGATACAACTTCAAAACAGGAAGAACAAGCATTGACAGTGACAGTATTTATTATTCTGTTCTGTACATTCTTTATTCTGCACTCATTCCACACTGTTATAATATTTGCACTTCATGTAGTAAAGATGGGGAAAAATTGATCCAGCTTTGTATCGTGATTCTTTAGTGTGGCAATTCATGTATGCGCACACAGACACACTGACCCCAAATATATATATATATATATTTTAAATTATTTAAAATTTGGATATGTTCGTAAAATGTTGGTAAAATGTTGTTGTTCCTTTATAATCCTACAGATGGTGCACTCTAAACTATTCACTCGAAACCATTCAGTGTATATTCATATTCATATATGTTTGTGTAGAATTGGTACAAAATCTAAAACAAACGAACAAAAGAAAATTTTGTATAGAAAAACTACATTTGTTGCAATGGATACAATTCTATATAGAATGAAGTGAAGAAATGAAAATAACTTGACTCAAACTCAAGCTCAGGATCGAATCTGGAGATGGCGACTCTCTGTTGTTATTTCATATCATGATGTTTATGAATCTTTTTTTTTCCAGCAATGTGGACACAGAAGAGCTGTGTGGTAAGAAACGCTCTATTTGAATAATAATTTAAAAAATATAGTATTTTACTAATAAAAGCATAAAACAGTTATTTGAAAGATTTTCATAAATCATATTCGATTTTATTCGTAGAATACTTCTCTCAGCATCTTGGAGAATATGAAAATGTTCTTGGTGCCCTGGAAGACTTGAACATTTCGATATTGAAGGCGATGGACAAAACCAAAAAGGTGAGTGATTATCCTCCGTGACTTCCCTTGAAGAGCTGTGAAATTACTGTATGACAGATAGATAGAAAATCTTCCTGTTGAGTTGAGTATTTAAAAAAAATAAATCCTAGTACCAAGGCTGTCTTTATCACGTCTGTCTGTTAAGGCTTTGTTGCTTGCTCATGTTTCTACTTTTTTCTTCGGGCGCTAATAAGAGGTTTGTATCTGGTGATGGAGCCGTTATAATTTCACTGTCAAAGTTGCAAGTAAACTGGAAAACATCTGTTATTTAACAACCCTGCGAAACTTTTGCCAAATAGAGAAGGAAGAAGAAGTTTTTTTTATTTTTTTTTTACATCCAACTGGATGTAGTGGAGTTGGCCAAGTATTAAGACCAAAGTTAAGCTTTAATATTCGAATGACAATCCCCAAATTTCAAAATCGACATAATAGATAATAAGAATAATGTGTTATTTTATGCAATGAAATTGCTTCACAATAATCAATATTTAGTATGAAGTACATTATTCTTCAAAACTGCCACATACTATTTGTTCCATCCGTTAAACTAAACCAGCTGATACCAAGTCTTCAGTCATATATTGGAGAACTACAGTATAATACATGGCACATGCTGTCTTAATACTTTTGGCCACCACTGTACTGTATATAAACACTATAAGGTGTTAATTCTAACACTCTGGCTGTTAATTCAACTCTGGGGATTTTGCTGTATAAGATGAAGGAAAAAAAAGAAAAAGAAAAAAATTTCATATGCAGCCACGGAGTTGTTAATTTCTTAAAGATGAGGTCATTTTCACAGAATATGTGTGATATAGTAGTTATTTATGTATGGTGCTGAAATGATGATGCTCACAGCAACATATTTTTCAGAGAAGCAGCCTTTTGATTTCTGTATGGAAAACACTGGGATGTAATTTATCGACTGTAATGACTTACTAATTGACATTAAGCAGGCAATTACAGGACATGATTAAAAAAGCAAATATAGAAAAAATATATTGTCATTATTTATAGTTTTGTTAAATTCAAATAGAGTCAGAGAAGTACTCAATATTAGGTGGGTGGTCATAATATTATGGTTGATCGGTGTATTGTTGTATTTAAATTATGATTTATCTAAAAGCTATTTAGGCACAGAGCTAGTTGAAGGTTATTTGTATTCCTTAGATTTAACATCTGTCACAAGGGATTTTTTTCTCCCTGTGGCAGTTTATGCTATAGCTCCAGGAGATATAATATATATATTATACAAAACTGTAGGTGATGCAAAATTAAGCCTTATATATAGAGTATATATACACACACACTCTCTCAGATGGTGGAAACTGTGATTTTTACTTAAATTATGGATTTATGACATCATTCTTTTTATTTACAAATCTGTCTGTACTTATTATTTCATCAAATCATTATTAACTTTACACATGAATCTAATAATGGATTGAAATCTAATTAAAATAATAAAAATGCTTAAATGCATTATGCAATAAGTACAAATAATAAAATTAACTGCATTATGATAAGTGCTGGATATTGACTTAAAATTTGCTAAATGTTTAATATTCTGTTATATTCAATATTTCTGTAATATTCAGTCATTGACATTTAGAGATGCAGTAAGAAAGGACCAGGGCATATCATTCTATAATTATGCAGTGCAACTTGCCAGTAATTGGTGACCCTAATTGACCAGTTTGCAGTTTAGTAAAAATAAACTCTCAATATCTCAAGTTCACTTTGAAATTGTTCAGTATTAACATCAAAGACATTATTATAATGTCCATAATAGGACACCTGGGTCAGCAGTTCATCAGTAAACCTGCTTCTTAATACTATATAACACAATCTCCTTTGATGCATTCATGTGCGTAGTTGCATGCCTGATGATGTTCTTCTATTCATCATCAATACTGAAACTGTTCTTATCCAAGGCTGCATGATGAAAGGCCAGTCTAGCTGTTACAGCACCACTCAGATATAAAGTGTACACTCTAATCACCTTAATGTCACTTAGCTGTGTTTAATTATGGCTCTGTTAAGATAAAGAGATTTGCAAAACACTACCTCAGGCCCTTCAGACCTGACATTGTGCAGTATTTATAACATTCAGTTTGGCAGAGCCTTGGCCATTGTTTCCTCAAGCATTCTTTAAATAGTTAAGGCTTCTTTTTTTCAGAAGTCAAACTAAAGTTAAACTGAATCTCTTTAGTGTACACAAAATAACTGGAGTTGGATAAATAACTGTTAGTGCATGAAATAGTACCTTAGAAGAAATATGATGTTGACAGCATACTAAGTAATGAAGAAACATCAAAAGGCATTTTGTTAAAGCAAAATAATCAAAAACAGGGGTTATTTCTATTAATTATTTTTCTTATTTATTGTCTTTTATTGTTCTTATTTCAAATCCTTCAAACCTTGGGTTCACCTGGTTATGAAATTTAATCATTTTTTCCCACTGGTATTTATATATAATATGGTCAAAAATGCTTTCACTTACCAGCTTTACCTTTATAGCGTTATCTCTACCTGTTACAACCTGCTCCATCTAAGAAGTTTAATACATTTCTTTTTCATTTTCACTATATTACAAACATTTTTTAATATTACTGTATATGACCAATATTACTGTATATAAACATATAATATTATATTGCAATACTTGCCTAAGGCCACATTTAATTAGACAAAAAAAAAATCCTGGATTTCAGGAAGCAATAAGAAAAAACTTTTAGACTTGAAACTTTTTAAACTTGCAGAGATGATAAATGAAAGTGATCCTAAATTCTGTAAATAGTGTTGAATTAGTACTGTAAATTAGTAAAACTTGCATTGTAGTTAAAACCTAAGTGTTACATCAATTATTAAAATATTATACAGAAATATCATATAACAGAATAACATTTAACTTATTAAGAACTACTGTATCATTATGGAACTGCTAATGAATCTCCAGATTTTAAGGGGTTAAGACATTTCTAAATGATGAAATACTGTATAAAGATGATCTATTAATTGCAGTTCTTAGGCAACCGAATATATAAATGCATAATCCATTTCCTGCTATACTAAGGTCATAGCATGGGCAACCAGAGGGTCAAAAAAGTCTTTATGTACAAAAAATATGCTTGTAGTAATATACCAGGCCCCCTGCGACCCTGTATATAGGATAAAGTGGTACTGACGATGATGATAAGTAATAGCCAAGAAAAGACTATGGCCACATGGCTCAGAATCCGAGTGTAACACTTCAACTCTAAAGTGTGAAGATTAATCATGAGAGTTTAGTTGGAAAAGCAGTGAGTGAAAAGGAAATGGAACAGCAAATGTTCATGACAAATGCAAGATATTAAAGTGTTTTGTTCATACTGTAACTGTAGATTTTAGTGTCATAGTGTGAAAATCTAGTTTAGAGAGAAAAAAAAGAGTGGGGGAGGAAAAAAAAAACACTCATCATTTTCCTGTATCCTAGGTGAGTTTATTGAAAAGGATGATTTTAAACTACTGCAATATCTAGAATTAAGTTATCTACACAGATGCAGAAATTAGGCATGGTGGAGAACACTTGGGAAACACTGACATGATCATTGCTCAGTTGATAAAACCTCTGAGGAACAAGCACAGCTGTGAGGAATATGAACAATGGTGTAATCTTCACTGTCCGTTGAATGTGTCATAGCGCACGTTATGAGCTGAAACAGTTTTTTTTTTTATTCCTTTTGTGCCAATGTATCAGCAGGTCATGGGAAAATGTTGCTGCCAGTAATCTTAAGTTATTACAGGAGATCATTATAATGTTGTGTTGATTGAATCATGACTCAGTAGGTGAGGCGCTCTGGGCAGAGATACAATAGCAAAATTGCAGGAGATGATTCAGACATTCAGCTAATCAATGTTAGCTGGAGCTAACTATCTCAGTTTGAGCTGTGATGAGGATTGCTTCAATGGCTTGACTGTGAAGTGTACACCATGGAGCAATATAAAAATACAACCGCAGATGGAAAGAATACACAAAACCCTGACTGAAATGTACTGCTCCAGTGGTGTAAAATAATAAGCAGCAGTGATCAAGCATATTTGAGGAATGCATTTTTTTTCAATTATATTTACAAATCAATTATGATTTAAAAACGTAAAACTTTTATATGTTGTACTGTAGATTCATTGAATATAAATGATAAATATAAAAACTTTTTTTTGTTTGTTTTCCGGCTGTGTCCTTTCAGGCGTCGCCACAGTGAATCATCTGCCTCCACCTAACCCTATCCTCTGCATCCTCTTCTCTCACACCAACTAACTTCATGTCCCCTCTCACTGCATCCATAAATCTCCTCTTTGGTCTTCCTCTAGACC
>JAQMYK010000021.1:8678874-8692861 GCA_030014345.1 Clarias buthupogon
GAGGATGCAGAGGATAGGGTTAGATGGAGGCAGATGATTCGCTGTGGCGACCCATGAAAGGGAACAGCCGAAAGACAAAGAAGATTTTCTAGTATCAGATTTTTATGATCCATTCAATAGCTTATAGTAGACATCTAGATTCATTCAGAGATATTTTCCACTCTTCACACTGTATGCTGTGTATTTTTATATCATATGTACAGAACGTGTGCTGCAATCCCCCCTGGTGAGATGAGTGGGATGGCTGATTATATGGTTTATTAGCTTACTACAATGTGTTCTGATGCTGAGGTAAAATTCACATCTCTTGTGAGTCATGAGGAAGCTGCAGCTGCTTGGGGGAATAGCTAATTTTAGAGAGAACTGCTTAAAAACGACAGTTTTCTCCAACACCTACACAACTACATGGGTAAGGATGGTCTATATGGGTGGAATTTAAATGTAATGAGAAAAAGAGAACATCTCTACTACCTTTATAGCGTCTGATATACCCATCGGTCATTATTTGTTTCATCTTAGCATGAACGTTCAGTACAAATCGGCCATGCAAAACAGTCACTTCATCTGCAAAATGAAAAAGTATCACACTTGCCTGTTCATCATTGGTAGTTGTGGGGAATAAATATAGGTTTAGATTTTTTTTAAATGTTCATTGCACCTCATGTTCACATTCAGAGGACACAGAGGGCAGTAATGAGGTTGAACTGCTGTGCTTCTATCTCTTTTGTGAGCACATTCACAGACTCTCTAATCAGTTCCTCTCTTATCTGCCTCTCCTCTTTACTCTTGAATGGATTTTTCTCAACGCACAATCAGTGACAGTTAATGGACTCTTCTGCCATTTTTGCCACATGATCTGATACAGCATCTCCGTACATCTATCCTCTGAGTTTAGCGCTGATAAATGCACTTAAGTGAGTAGATCTGATTCATAAGGATTGCTTAAGTCATCGTTGGCCAAATGTTGCATTTAAATAAAATTTCCGCAAATCACTCCGTACCGATGCACAAATCATACATATACACACTGACAGCTGGCCCTGATTAGGGTTAAGTGGGAGGGTTAAAACGAAAACTACTACCTGTCAGTAACCGGTTTAGCATCATAGTCATGAAACTATTATACTCACACACAGGAACACACTCACATAAAGACAGATCCAGGCAACACCAGTCCTGCCATTCCTCTCTTCTGAATAGCATGATTCTCTGAAAAGCTGTCCTTGTGTTCAGCCAGCTTAGCCACACCACAGCCCACGGTTCTGCTGTTTGTCTCTTCTTGTCATTTGTACTATGATTTGCTAAGCAATGCTTGCATTTGTGTTTCGTCCAAAGGCATGTAAAAAAAAAAATCAGGAATAGAAAAACGAATCCATCCTGTTTTTGTAATTTTGGTCCGTCCATGTGCGATCCGGCGCATTGGGTGATGGAGATATATCCGTTGTTTCTGTCAGTTACTTAAGGGGTCAGGTTGCCAATTAGCATAACCTGCATGTCTTTGGACCCTGGTGATGAAACTGGAGTACCTGGAGGAAACCCACCAAGCACGGGGAGAACATGCACTCTGTGCACACAGACCTTTCAAGGCGGGAATTGAAACGCGAGGTGCAAGACA
This sequence comes from Clarias buthupogon, assembly GCA_030014345.1. Classification (NCBI taxonomy): domain Eukaryota; kingdom Metazoa; phylum Chordata; class Actinopteri; order Siluriformes; family Clariidae; genus Clarias; species Clarias buthupogon. The sequence goes on from JAQMYK010000021.1 coordinate 8,680,490, forward strand.
ACAGTGCTAACCACTAAGCCATGATGCCACCTTGTACTAATTACATTCACTGTTTTTATATCATCATATTGCACTTCAAAGGTGGCTTAGTGGTTGGCACTGTCTCCTTGCACCTCCAGGGTCCGGGTTTGCATGTTCTGCCTGTGCTTGGTGGGTTTCCTCCGGTTTCCTCCCACAGTCCAAAGTCCAAAATGAGTGTGTGTACAGTATGTGTGTGTTCCCTGTGATGGATTGGCACCCTGTCCAGGGTGTACCCCACCTCGTGCCCTAAGTCACCTGGGATAGGCTCCAGGCCCCCGCGACCCTGTTTACAGGATTAAGCGGTATAGACGACGAGTGAGAGCGATATTACACTTCAATCAGGCCCGATGATATGTTATAGATGCGTCCGTGAAACAACCTGAAATAAATGATCCTCATTGGACAGGAGGTTTCACCAAGTGAAATCACTTCACACATATTTTCCACCACATGATCTGTATATCTTCATTCTGGGATAGGAAGAAACCACTCCAGCCTCTCCGGTAAATAAGACAGCATGGGTGGCTTTAACTTCATTTGAAAGGCTTGACAAAAATTGGTCTTGTTTTATTTCCAATACAGTGTTTCGTACACTTCCAAAACGCCTCCAGTAACAAAACACTGCTGGTTATATCCACCACGTCCTGTGTTTTGATGATCGGGTTTGTTTCAAACGGTCGATGGCTATTGCAAATAGAAAAAAAAAAAGCTTTACTGATTTTCTATTCTGTCTGAAGTGTTCAGTCTGGATTTCTGAGCAGTGCCTGAAAGCCGCAGGATGAAACGCGGGAGGGGAGCTGCAGGACAGAGACTCTTTTAGTGTACACTCATTCCATGGCTTTCATCTGACCAACACCCACACACATTTATATACATGAATAGTGGATATTGTTTTTAAAGGAGCTTTATCCCTGGATAAAAATTTTTGTCAGCACAAAGACGTGTTCTCTGGGCGTATAAATATGCGAGTGTATAAATATTCATAAATATGCCAACAGATTTGTTTTGGATAGGGTCTGAACTTATCTTTTACGGCAGCTTCTTTCTCTTCTTCTTCAAGAAGACATGCACCTTTAACACATTCGCCGTGGCACAGTCCTTCTATTTCCAACCATAAACTTCCAGCCCTGTAAACACCCCACCGTTTTTGCAAGGGTGATTTTTGGCTCACACCGAGTCGACTTCACCTCTATACAGCATCATGAACCCTGACTCCTCCCGCTGATGATTATGGTTCTGAAATGAGACATGTTGAACCGTGTGGGATGTTCTCCCCTCAGGACCCCTCATTGTGTAACAGTGTCGTCTTCAAGCATAATGAGGACACAGCTGAGCCGTAATCCTGACACCTGCTCTCCTCTGTTGGTTTGTGTAATGCGGTGTGCTAAAATACACACTAATAAAGAAATAACCGAAATAGATACTATCTAGGCATCACCGAGAAATTATTCAGGCTCTGCTGGATTTTAAACTTGGCACTGGTGGAGGTGTTTGGTTGGGACTAATTTTAATGATTAAAGTCATATTAATTATGTCGTATTCTCACATCATGTAAGCTTTTTTTTTTTTTTTAAATCAAAGAGTGTGTGCTTTGCAACTTGATATTGTGTTGTTGAAACATTTTGCTGTGACTCTTAGATGTCATTCATGGTTAACAAGAAGTGTATTTATTATTTTGTCAATTGAAAAATACACTATAGGCCTTCATGACTGTAAGTAAAGTGATGCTTGGGACAGTGCTTAACCGCTTGTGCTGGGTTTATATTATAATTGAAGAACAAATAAGTAAGGAATAAAACAGGACAGGGCATTCTGTTGTAGGAAACTAATGTACAACTAGATTAAACTTTTTTTATTTCCATCTATCGATCCATCCAGTCCAACTAGGGACCGTGAAGGCCATTGGGGACCATTGTATTTATTTCCATTTTCACTGTTGTAGGACATCCGGTCAATATTCACACACTACGGGCAAACCTAGTTTGCATGTCTTTGGACTGTGGGAGGAAACCGGAGAACCCTGAGGAAACCCACCAAGCATGGGGAGAACATGCAAACTTCATGCACACAGACCCGATGCAGGAATCGAACCCAGGACCTGGAGGTTCAAGGCGACAGTGCTTAACCACTAAGCCACCATGCTGCCAAATTTTATTTATTTTTTATTTAAAATTAAAAATTCCGGTGCCACAGTTCAAATTTAAACCTCTTAAGACCCAAGCTTTGATTTTGCCTGCGTTTAAAATTTGTCCAATATACAGTATTTGGGATTAGTAGGACCTGATATGTATAAAAATCTAAGCAGTTTCTTTGAACAGGAAACCCTCTTGTGTTTGAACTAATTAATGTACTGCGCTTTTGCTACCATTAGATGATGCTATAAAGTGTCTAATAATGAAGACAACAGTGCGCATGAAGTAATTGTCTCCATACAGCAGTGACCCAGGAGGTTAATAAGAACCCATAACGTGTCACAGCTTCAAAACGGCCTCAAATTAAACACATTATATTATGTGGTCCAAATGATCATCACATGTTTTCTTGCTTAGTTGCATTATTATCTCATTCACGTCAAAGTAAATTTGGGTGCTTAAAAAAAAAAAGGACAATAGGTACAATAGAACGTTCTCTAAAGTTATGCCATTTGAAAATGTTCCTCTGTCTCGGTCTCTAGGCTGGCCTTTTCACATCTACAGTCTATATCATATTAACTGCAAGACGTTGTCTATTGTCGGATTTTAGGATGACATGGATTTTCAGGTCTTAATGTTCTTTGTTTTTGCCATTGGTGGCTCAGTGGTAAGCTTCTCGACTGCCACACGGAAGGCCTCGGTTTGAATCTTCTCCACTGGAAACAGTGCTGGTCCAGATAAAATGAGAGGGTTGTGTCAGGATTGAGCATCTGGCGCAAATCCGGTACCAAGTTGTTGTTGTTGGCCCAGAACGTCCGCTGTGGTGACCTCTCGAAGCAGCTGAAAGACTGACAACAACAATGTGCTTTATTTTTGTATTGCTCCATTGTATTTTACTGTCATGTGTCCCAAAGTTATTTTTGGAATACAATGAAAAAATCTTCATATCAACATTTTTTAAAATCAGTTTTTGTAACGTCTCTGATGCCAACCAGAAATCGAGATTTGGAACACTTTTGGAATTATGGCATGGAAGTGGCAGCGCGAGAGCACAGTGATGGTGAAAAGCTACGTGATGACTGAGTGACAGATATGCTAATGACAATGAGCTTAATTAGCTGTAAAACAAACTGCTGGTGTCAATTCTTTGCCAAGGGCTAGGTATAACACAATAAAGCAATTCTGTGTTAGAATGATGTCTGGATAAGAGAAAGGAAACTTATTATACAGTATTATATGAAGCACAGTGCAATTCAATAACTACAAGGTAGACAATAACTAACTGCTCTGTATAAATGCACTATTGAAATAGACATGTAGTCTTTGCATTAGGTTCGACTTTGATGCAAATGGAATGTGCATAAACAATATTAATAATATATGAGTTATGATGTGGTGGCATGATGGCGTAGTGGTGAGCACTGTGGCCTCGCACCTCCATCGGGTATGTGTATGTGGAGTTTGAATGTTCACTTCGTGCTTGGTGGGTTTCCTCCAGGTACTCTGGTTTCCTCCCATAGTTTAAAGACATGCAGAGTGAATGAACCGGCATTTCCAAATTACACGTACTGTGTGTCTGACACCCTGTCAAAAGTGTATCCTGCCTGGTGCCCCTGGGATATACTCCAGGCGTCCTGCCACCCAAGATAAGCAGTATGGAGAATGAGAGAGAGAGAGAGAGAGAGAGAGCGAGAGTCTGGTTCTGCAACTGTCACAAAGGCGGAAAAAAAACAACAACTTGCGATTGTGATCTTTGATATGGTAAAGTTTTTTTTTTTTTTTTTTTTAAGGAATTTTTCATTTATTGTTTATAAAAGGCTTGAGTCTGAGAAAAAAGTCTGAGGTACAGGTGTAAATCTTACTTAATACCATACTGTAGATATAATGCCATGAAAAAGACTAACAACAACTATAAATGTCATTATTTAATAAATTTTTAAAAATGCAGCTGTTGGAAAATTACTATATATAGCAAGAAAACACTTTGCTGTGTGTTACATTATTTTCTCATAACAGTACACAGTGTTTTGATTCATTCCTTGCATATATTCACTGTACTCCATATAGTACAGTATGTATGCATAGATGTTCAAATACCCCCAAGATCTAAACATCTTTATATGAAATTTTATCCTTTTTTTATTGGTCAGAATATATAGACATCAACATTGTTTTTAAACAAGCTTTATCCCAGGGCTTTATTTGATAAAGCTGGATGTCTGTGACCTTTCGACATTGTGTGTGTGCTTTTGCGGTGTCATTTATAGGCAGGCACCCCTGAAGCCCGAGGTGCTGTCGATTCAATGGTCAGGAAGGCGATCCAATCGAAGACTTCAACGGAATAACAGCTTGTCTCCAAACAACCCACTTCTTAGCCTCGTCAATTCAGGTGTGTTTATTCTTAGCTTCAGAGCTCGCAGCAGAGATGCACTGCTCGGAGCGAGCCAGAATTCATATGGGAACTCTTTTTTTAATCTAATGGACCGTTGCACCTTTTTACAAGCTGGCTGATATAATACCTGTGAAAAGATATTTACTTTGCAGATGCTTTGATAAAAAGTGACTAAGGCTGAATAAAACCCAGCAACCCGGCATATACACTTTATGACTTTCATTTATAGTACATAAAATTCACATGTTAAATTCACAAAACTAATGGTTAGAAGATGTTGATTAATTTTCTATAACTGCAACTTTGATGTTGGTTCTGGCTGCAACTAATTACATATTTGTATTGAAACTCTGTTGTTGTTTTATGTTATTATTTTTATAATAACAGCTTACACGCGGAGTATTTTTGCCACACACTCTACACAACCAGACAAAAAAACACTGGAAATATTTATCATTTTTCAAGATTTCTGTGAAGGTAACAGTAAGAAGGATATAAGCTTTCCACTATAGAAAATATTTCAAGGCAGGACTGCTTTAAAGTCATTTTGCTTTTTTTATGGCACCCTTGAAGCCTGTAAGACATAGTATATGCACCATAGTAGTCCGCCGATATAGTACTGTACATATACCACACTATAATACATGGTTCTACATGGTTCTGTCATCTACTGTAGTATGGTACCATGGCACATGTACCAGGATACTGTCTAAAATATGTACAGAATGCTTATGCACTATAAAGATAATATTTATATACAGTACTGTAGTATACAGTAATATGTACTGTATGTAGCATTAATTAAATATCATAGTGCATGCTGAAACTCAAAACTTAATATTACATTCAATAATCCCGGGCTTTACCATACCAGTAGTATGTACTAACATATATCTAATGTGGTACAGTGTTTACAATCATACCATATTAGATACCTGCTTAAAGTACCATAAGTTATTACCAAAGTATCATGGTGCATATGATAACACTATCATGGCATCCACTGTAGTACCACACTACCTACCCTGGTATTCACCAAAGTACAATGGTACATAAAATAGTCCCACCACCATGCTCACAAGTGTCATAGTGCCTACCCCGGTACTCTGTAAAGGCCTATGGCGTCCCACGGTAATGTCTTAAGTACCTCACTAATGCTATTGTATATTATGGTATTACTATTCACCAATCAGCCATAAATAATTTTTTATGATCTGATGGCAGAATCATGGGCACCCAGGCTCATTTTTGCCTGTGGGGACACCAAGTCAGATCTAGTCTGATCCCACAAAAAAAAGTCACAAATTGGTGAAAAAAGTTAAAGCTAGCCATGATAGAAAGGCATTAGAACACTCAGTGCATCACAGCCTGCTTTGTATGGGGCTTTATAGGCAAAGAGTTGAAAGGTTGTTCATCCAGCTTCCAAAATCTTGAGAACTTAATCTGACAGCATCCATGGAATACATCAGTCAAATAAGTCTGACACTTGGAGGCTGCACCTTGCAACCCACTGCACCCCAAGGGTTCAATGCTAATGTCCTGGTGCCAGGCACCACAGCACACCCCCAGAGGGACTAGAGCTGGCCTGTCGGCACAAGGGGAACCTACAAACTATTGTGCTACTGTATATGCTTTGCATTGTAATATTACGGTATTGCTGATTGGTGTAGTTTACCATAGTAAGTACTATAGTACATACCCTAGTAAGATTTCTTGTGTGAGTGGTCACATTATATATATATATAATTTTATTATTATTATTTTTTTGCTCCAATCATGTAAACAAATTAGGAAAATGAGTGAATAACCTACAAAAACATACTAAATACTTAAACCATGAGCACAAGGGACTCAAAAGAAGGGAACAATCCTAGTAAAAGCATGCTGTCTCTCGCTGTCAGGTTCATGTAAGATGTCCACACAGGGGTTGCTTCATATCCTGACGTTTATAAAACCTACTTACTAGAGATGGGAGAAAAATCGATTCAGTTTGTATTGAGATTCCTGTATGGCAATTCATTTATCGACTCCAATACCAATTTTTTAAAAATCCATAAAGGATTATAACAATTTGTACAAGTTGTAAAACGTCACTGTTCACTGGTCGTGTGTTATAAACTATCGACACATGGTACGAGCAAATTATTTGAAAAAGTTTGCTTAGAATAGTAACAGAATCTAAAAAAAAACAAAAAAAAAACCAAAGGATCAGGCTATTTATAAAATAATATTTAAAGAATCACAATACAAACCTAGGAATCGTGATAATATCTTATTTCGGTGATCTCAACATCCCTACTGTTTTTATGCAGATAAATTGAAATAAATAAATAAATACACAATAAACTAAAACATAGAAATTAATTGTATCTGGTGCTGGTATTCTACAATAAAATTAATCTGTCCTCGCTAGAGAGTGAAGTAGGCAGATCTTAGCATAACAGTTGGCTAACAAGTCCCTTCAATAAATACCCAGCATGCAAGTCTCTTTGATTAGGATCTTTACTGAAGAAATATGCTGTAAAACTGAAACACAAATTGTACCTTTTTTTTAAAAATCTAAATAATTACATTTGAAAAATACATAAAATAAAATAGTTGAGACTAAAAATATAAACTGAATGCATTTTCACTAGCAATTAGCATTGTGCAAACCTAATTAACATTGTACAGATTTTACATTTCACAAAAAAAAAAAAAATCTTCAACATGAACATATATCATAAATAAATATAACAAACATCACTTTTACTCACAGATATGTTATTTAGGCTCTTATAAAAGGTAAGAGAGAGAAAACAACATCTAAACTGATTTCTTCTGAACTGACCTGAAGAAACTTCTAGAAGTGAAGGCAAAACTACGGCAAGTCAGAAGGGACAAAAAGACAAACACAGTCTCTGCTTCATGGGGGCAGCACAAAAATAAAATGTATAAAAAATTTAATTAAATGTAATGTAATTCATTAACTAAAATGTGTTAGCATTGGCAAATTGTGTTATGAGTTGAATAAAGCAAATTGAGATGTGCTGAAAAGAATCAGTGTAGTGTTTTAATTCTTATTTAAGTTAGCGTCCCTCATACGTTAAGCACCGGACAGGGTGGTGTAATGGTTCCTGTCTTTAAATTATTATTATTTTTTTTTACGAGATAATGAAAAGTTTCAGAGAACACTAAGTCCTAGACAAGATATGCCCTGACACTTAAAACCTGTTCTGTATTGCCAGTACATGATTTTTTTTCAGTTTGTTTGTGACTCTTTTTGTCCAGGTTTGTATGAGGAGGACAGTCAGTGGATGACCCAGATAAACAGACTGCAGAAGCTGATCGATCGGCTCGAGAAGAAGGTAACAGTTTAGACGTGAGCTAATCTGGCTGCAGTTTGAGTCGATTTATTGGCTGCGTAATTACACACTGGCTGAAGCTTCATTCCATAAACAACATAATTAAGGTCTCTTTCCTCTGCACTTCACTTTCTATCTTTCACACTTATTTTCTTTTTGTCATTTTTAGCTTTATCTTCCTCTTTATTCTAGCATTAATTGCTCATTTCGCTCTCTTCTTCTTCATTCATTTTTTTCTCTTTATAGTTTTTCCTCCTGTTGCCTCATTGTCTTTCTGCCTTTTTCTCTCTCTCTCTCCCACTTTCATTGACTCTTTTTCTTCAAACTCTTTCTCACCCCTTTTGTTCCCTGCTGTTTCATTTTGGTTGTCTATGACTTTTCCCCCTCCGTTACTTCATCATCTTTCTCCATCCTTCCACCTTTCCATTTCTTCCTCCTTCTCACATGCTCTTTCTTACTACTGTATGTCCCCTTACTTTCCTTCTTCCTTTATCCTCTCTTCTATGATTTCCTTCATTCTTTCCTTTCTTTCTTTCTGATCCTAATCTCCAATTCTCCCCATTCATTTATTTTTTCTTTTTTTTCTTGTCCTTCTCTTTACTCCATTTACCTTTCATTGTCCGTATTTGTCTTAGTCTGTTCTTTCCTTCTTTTCCATCCCCAATCATTGTCTTCCTTTGCCTCTGTCTCTTGCTCTGTCACTCTCTTTCTTCCATTTTCTTTCCTTTTATGGTTGATTATTTATTCTTTCACTTATTTTATCCTTCTCACTTCTTTCTTTTTTTCTCCCTCTTTTTCCCCTGTGTCGCCCTTTTTTATTCCCTCCTTCATATATTTCTCCTGTCCTTGGTTTCTGTCCCTCACACTTTATTATCTCTCTTTATCTTTCCCATCCTCTTTTTCCCTTTATTTGGTCATCTTCATTCTTTTTTTCCTTCACTCTGTTGTTGTCCTCCTATGTCTGTTTCTTGTTTTTTCTCCCGTTAACTCTTTTTCATTGTCTGTCTTTGTCCCTTTGCTTTTTAATTTTCACTTTTATTATTTCCATTTTATTATGGTTTCCTTTGCCTCAATTTTTTTCTCCATCTCACTTTTATAGTCTCTCTTCGTCTCCTATATCCTCTTTCCCACTTATCTCTCCTCGTCTTCTTTCTCCACCGTCTTCCTCTTCATCTTCATCCTCTCACCAATTTGCTTTTTAATTTGATCCTTTTCATTTTTTTCCCACCAGGCAGATCACTGTAAATTATTGAGTGAAGGTTTGATGGTTGTGGTAATTGCAGTTATCTTTTTTTTTCTCCTTTTTTTTTTTCTCGGGTTAGGAGCTTCGTCTGGAGCCGGTAGAAGAGGAGGTCTCAGAAAGCTCCACCAAATCGGTACCTCATTTACAGCTTCTCTCTGCTCCCTCAGTAATCACAACCACTACTACACTCTCTCCATGCTGTTGTCTAGGAAACTGAGCAGCTCTCAAGTTTTTCAGTTTTTCATCTCTCTCTCTGTCTGTTGCTCTTCTGCTTTCATTTGTCATTTCTACTGTTCAGAAACTATTTCGTCCCGGTCTCATATGGCGGAGTTGAGAGACTATTATCTCTCTCTCTCTGTCTGTATGTGTGTATAAGAGAGAGCAATAAAAATAGGCCTGAGCAGTACTTGGCCCCCCTGTGAAGATATGTGCTGAGCAGCAGAATGTGTGAGAATGTGATCATGGTGTTTATCTACAAACATCACACTAAATATGCTTTTGCTCTGGCACGTATACACAGAAACAGTTAGCCAGACATGTAGAGGTGTCCGGGAGCATGGCAGCAGCCTGTAGCTGTAGCTGTGCTGTCAATAAGTAATTAATACAAAATGAAAAGTAAAAATAAAACAAATTAACCTGCACAGAGCAGCGTTTCCGTTAGTGTGTGTGTGACTGCATGCATGTGTGTATGTGCGCATACACACCTCCCTAATGACACTTGCTTTCACTTTTTACGTGCAAGCACACACGTGTTCATAATGTTATAACAAACAGTACACGCACGCATGGATGTTGACTATACGAGTGATGCACATGCACTGAGACTGAGCATGGGAGACGCGTGCGCTAGAGATAAAAACACGCAAGATCACGTGACGCTCGGCAGACAAAGCGCATACGTACTATGGTGCTTGTATATCAAGACTTCGCTCGTTTATGAAGTTAGAATTTATTTAAAAATTTTGCTCATCTTGCAAAACATGAGTTTTCCACATAATATATATATATATACAGAGTCAGCCGTATACACGTATTCATCCGTATAAATGTATATGCACTTCAGGAAAAGAAAAACATGTTTTAATACTAAATTAATTGCTATATGTTATACAGTATATTAATATATCTGATAATATTATGATAATAATATGATAATATTATTAATATTCTATAATACAATTTACATCATACTATTTTTCTTTTTCTGAAGTGTCTATACATTTTTTTGCCTGACTCTGATAAATGCTAACTAAATGTTTCAGGCCATAGTTTTCTTTCCTGGATTATAAAAACATAAAATAAAAATAACACAAGCCCGTTTAATATGCCATCACATCTATTTATAGATTTATATAAGTATCTTTTTTATTTATACAACCAAATGACTTCTTTCATGTTTAGACTTTGATGTACTGTATATTCAGCAAACCCATTAAGAGGAAGAAAACTCACCAAATAAATAATCGTGTGTAAGTGTGTGTTTGCGTGAGGATAAACAGATCAATCCTTTATGCTTCATGAAATGCTCTTCTCCAAGCGAGGCTTAATTGCCTCATGTCATAAATCGTCAGTGATTAAAACAACCTGTGAATGTTTTCCCTCTCTGTGCATGTATGTGCATAAACAGTATGTCTGATGGAATTTTTTTTTAGCTATCACACACCTCACAGTGTGTTTGTGTGGGTGTTTTAGCACCCAAAAAATAGCAATGCCTTCTGGCTATTGAATAAACATCAGGATGACTAAAATACTTCGAATCGAAGAATCCTCGGGTAATGAATAATAATAAAAATCTACGAGATCTTGTTTATTTTTTAAGATTTCCATCTGTAAGACAGAATAGTGTGTATTTTGGTGTTACAAGTGCACGGAATGTTTTTATTTATTTATTATGGTGTGAAAGCTGCTGTAGGTGAGCATATAAAGATTATAGAAAATGACAAGGATTGTGAAATGGCTTTAGTAAAGGGCAGTGCATATGGTCAGGGTTGCAACTGGAGGAGATTTTATGAAAGGTGGCACCACTCCAGAGCTCATGGTGAGGTGAGACCCCTGGGAGACGACTATCATTTTCTGTTTGGCTTATTCGAGTCCTGATCTGCCTATCAGCAAGTGACAGAACTCTCTATGCAACACCAGCCTTTACTGAGACTCTATACCCTCTGGATGGGGATGTGATCATAGAAAAAGAGATCACTTCCAACAGAAGAGAAAGGTTTCATCATGGGATAAAGGTGATCAGTCAGAAGACGGGGACCAAAGGAGCCAAACCTGGCAGCAAAATGACACCTGACATCAAAAGAGACACTCGTTTTCCCATTTAACGTGTCACCCTTCTGTAAATGTGTGCTATATATACACTGCCGAGCACTGTGCACATCACTGTTGCTTTTTCTGCCTTTCTCCCTTTAATTGCCTATCTGAAGCTCACAGGTGCCTTATTAACAGTATGCAGAGTGCATTCCACACTGTGAGAGAAGGAAAATCAAATATATAAGATCAGCAGTCATGATGTTTTAAACATTGATGTGTTTTTGAACACCTGAATAGTGTATTTTCATTATAGGTTAATTAGTATTAGTGGTACACACAACACAAATGATGATGATGATTAAAGGACAAAACACATTAGATATATCAAAGACCTTGATTTTTTTCCCCGCCTTTATGGACTACCTGCTTTTATATTCTAACGAGTGCAATTAAGAGGAGTGTAACTCCATAGGTCTTGGTCCATAACTAGAATTTTGATTAACGTGTTTTGCAACATCTAATACCATATCATACTTCGGCATATATGACTCTCGTTTGTTTCCATAGAATGTTATGGTATTAGATGTCGCATGGTATAAAAGAATCTTTTATTTCGAGTTTGAGTATCTAAGGATGATATGTGACCTTCATCCTTCCTACTGGTAGTGCTCATTCTTTATCCTGTCTGCTGTCACTACACTGCATGTCTGTTTCATCGCTCCAGGTCCCGTAAGTTCAATATCCATCAATAGATGTCATCTATTCCCACCAAATCAACTCAGAAAATTAATATTGATCTGGCAGCACTTGTCCAAGTTGCATTTTGTTTCCAAACGTCTAGCCGTCTTCACTATTTAGCTCTACACTAGTGATGCGCGGGTCGTCTGTTAACCCGCGGACCCCGCAGGTTACCCGCGGGTCGGGTTGGGGCGGGTAAAGAAATTGTCACTTTATTTGCGGGGCGGGTTGGGGCGGGTCATTAAAAAC
>JAQMYK010000021.1:8696769-8718370 GCA_030014345.1 Clarias buthupogon
AATTTGGGAACGCCAATTAGCCTAACCTGCATATCTTTGGACTGTGGGAGGAAACCGGAGTACCCGGAGGAAACCCTGATTGTTCTAATGTAAAAATAATTCCTTTATTGTAATGTATGCATACTGAAGGAACAGTTAAGTGGAACAGGCGCATACTGGCATTGTTTAGTGGAATACTACACAAACAGTTAATGATTGTTTATTTGTTGACAGTGTTGCAGTGCAGCGGATTGCTAACGAGTCTCGCTTCATAATCTATGAGTTTTGGGAGCACACCAGTTTGTGGAAGAAGTAAGTCCTTATTTTACTCCAACCAGCTCCTTATTGAATTTTTATAGAAAACAGACGTGATCACATTCTAGAGCTTTATTGTTGCATGTGTCGCTTATTCTGTCTTTAGTCATCTGCAGACAAACTACAGCAAAACGTTCCAGAGGTCCAATGTGGATTTCTTGGAGACGCCAGAGATTATGACGACGATGCTGGTACCAGGTATAGTGAGCGTACTTGGCACTTGACACACCGAGATGATATCAGTATAATTGATCGTTCTGATTATTTCTGTTCTATCCTTCCGCAGCATCGTGGTGGGTCCTGAACAACAATTAAAACCGCAATAATTAACAACGATCAAACGGCAACAGAGTTTGAATTACTATGTCTCTGTCCTCTGATGGAGCAGTGTTGTGTTAACACTTCCTGTAAAACTGTGGTGAAAAATCATTGGATATTCATACTCCCTCATCTTTAGTGCATTAAACTATGTACGTTCCTACTGTAGATTTCTAAGGCGAGCAGAGGCCCAGTCACCAAAATCGACGGTACTCCATCCACCGTATTTTTACACGTGGAAAAAGTGTGTGCGAGATTTATGTTCGATTCATTACTTGCTGCAGTCAGGAATTAATTTCAGAGATGAATATGGAAATTAAATCACTGCAGGTTTTATACAATTAAATTGATAGGCGTGATTCGATAGGCTCATGTGTTATGAGTGGATGTCGGACAGCAGTAGATGTGGTGCTATTCTGAACGTGTCATTTACTTATTTAAGGCACAAAACTAATCCTGCCATGTTAATACAGTTAAATAAAATGCCTTTATGACAGCTTCCCTAAAAATAATTAACCTGACATTTAATAGGGTAAGATCTTTCCTAATTAAACCAGATCTATACTTGTTTTTCTTCCCCTGTGGTTCACTTTCAGTACTTCATCAGCTTGGTGGCTTTCAAAGAGGAATTGGAAAAACACGTGATCCCAATTGGTTAATCCAGTTTTCTACTGTTTCTCCCCATAGCAGTTGGAGCAATAAAGCAATAAAGGCTGCGAAATAAGAAGGAATCATAAGTATGTCTTCACTGACCTTTTCTGCAGATCATGGTCGTAGCCCAATTAGTGCACAAAATAAGTGCCTATGCTGCCTGGGTGGGCGGAATGGCGTCACCCTCATCTGTCAATCACAGAGTGAGTCAATCACGGTCAAGATCTCAAGTACAGGGGAAGAGGGCAGTTTGTTTTATCTGGTGGCTTATTTTATTTTTTATTATTTATTTTTTTACATGCATGGAGTTTGCATGTTCTCCCTGTACTTGGTGGGTTTCCTCTGTGTACTGTGGTTTCCTCCCACAGTCCAAAGCCATGCTGATTAGGCTAATTGGCGTTTCCAAATTGCCCGATGTAGAGATGTGTGTCAACAATGGCCTCCACAGGTTCCTAAGGTTCCTAGGAACGTCTGTAGTCTAATCAGGGACCATGGAGACATGTGGTGTAAGCCGACTGGTGTTTCCAATTTGCCCATAATGTATGAATGAATGAGTGAGTGTGTGCACTTTTGCCCTGTGATGAGTGTGCACTCCACCCAGGGTGTACCCCGCCTCGTGCACTAAGCTTCCTGAGATAGGCTCCAGGCCCTTGTGACCCTAAACGGTATACAGTAGGGTGGATGGGTGGATTATTTAGCCAAGGAATAAATATAAATGAAACAAAGTACAAAATTGTTTAAATTGAGTAATATTGGAGTGCCCTGCGATGGATTGGCAACCTGTCCAGGGTGTACCCTGCCTCATGCCCTAAGTCTCCTGGGATAGGTTCCAGGCCCCCCGTGACCCTGAATACAGGATAAAGCGGTAATGACGATGAGTGAGTGGGTGAGGAGTAATATTGGAAAACTATGTTAGGCCTAGTATAACTGAGAAGACCAAAATTCGAATTTGTCTAAATACTTTAGGTACAAGTAGCATACCCCTGATTTATGTTTTACAGTTAATAACATGAGTGATTTTTTTCATAAGCATATTTTAATAAAGCACTTCCATTAGGATTATAGAGTAAGCAGTTCACTAGTTCTATAAAGATTTAACTTTCTGTATTTAGTTGCTATTCTATATCATTCCGTTTCATCTGTGCAATAAAACGTGATTAAGCTGAAATGAAACTCCAGGGGCTTCAAAACTTGCAGTGTTTCTCAAACAGAGCGTGCCTGTCAACATGCTAATTTGAACGATCTGTGTAAAATGATCAGAGTGCCGGCGTTCACTGATCGGCACCTCATTAATCTGTGACTCAGTGCTACAGTGAGAGTGATCTGCAATGTGCTGTACGGTTGTAGCTAGGCTGTGTAAGTGTCAGCACTATTACATAAGTGCTTCCTTATGTAGCAGTACTTGTGACCTGATCGAACCCTGACGACCACAAGTTCTTCCCTCTGCACTTTCTGTATAAAGATTCTCTACAGTTGCTGTATTTCATGTAGTTTGTCCATTGTGAATAAAGATACGGCTACAGTCATGATGTTTGTTGTATCATGTCAAATACTGCTGTATACCAATTCATCTTTGCATGTGATCAGCATTGATCAATACATACAAAATACAAATGCGTAAACTCTTGCTATACACGAACCTTGTGTTATAACTTTATTATAAAATACATGTATAATAGATGAAATATCTAGACAATATTATAAATCCCAAATTATCCCACTTCCTGCTAAAAAATTGATCAATCCTCTGTACTTTGGTATAAGATTTAACCAGTCATGCCTACTGTACTAATGCAGATAGATAGTTTGACTAATCCTGGCCAATCCTACAAAGCGTTTAATCAATTCCACCCACTCCTGCAGACCACCTCACCTTCTGTTTCAAAAAGCTTGAGAAATCCCACTGACTCACACCGGCTGTCTGACCGATCGTGACTGTTCCACCAGACCCCCTTGACCAAACAGAAATTTGAACAATCGCTCATGCAGCAATTTTGACCAATCCTACCAACCTCTGCCAAGACCCTTTTTGATTCCGGCCCAGAGCACACCTCGACTTCATTGGATCTTACACTGGCATCGAACATGAAAACTTTGTATGGACAAAAAAGATCTAGAACCATTCTTGAAATAAGAACCAGTGAAATAGATCCAGTGCAGGTTAGCCTTCAAAATCCTTACACCAAAAGAGATGGAAAGGGGATCATTCCTAGCATGCACCTGTTAATTCAAGCCGCACAATGTGTAGAGCTCTTCAGATCTGTTCAGTAGTAGTTTATTCTGCTATAGGAGGAGTTGATCGTTGATGAGGCAACACTGCCACCATGTGAATGTGTGAGGCACAGCACAGCAGCCATGATGTAACAGCATATCCGCTATCTGGACAAGGGGCATGCCATTATTTACCCTCATGTGTAATTTACATGCAACACAACCTAATGCAATGTATGTGGTGTAACAGTAGGTCATTTGATTCGGAATGGCATTTTACTGAGCCCTGTGCTCATATGCAGCTGGATCTCTTATATCAGAACAACGAACTGAAAAATAATACTAATTAAAAGGACACATCTTACTAAGGACAAACATGTCCAAAGAATGCCAAAAGTACACAAAGTACTTGCATAAAAATACTCATACTACTTCACATTTATACTCACGTTAAAGTACTAAGTACATGCTCGAAAATGTACTCCACAAAGAAACTGATAATTTTTTCTCTGGGTATCTATTTGACTGAGTTACTGATTTGAAACAGTATTTCAAAATATTTTAACACAAATGAAGTTGAAGATGTTCGTAGCATGAATGTGCAACTCTAGTAGAGATTAATAGGCAAAAAGATTTGACCTTAACTAACAAATGGTGAGCCGTATTGTTAGCCTCTTTCATTACTTTATTAGCTAGTTGCTACCATTGCTTCGCTGTAAAATGCAAGTAGTCTACTCAATTAAACATAGGCATAGTGCAAACATACAGAATACTCCTTGGTTAAAAGACACAACGAAACATTATAATATTAAAATGACGTTTTTGGCATGAAACAACCAAAAACGAGTAAGAAATCACAACTCTTTTGCTTGGTCTCTGGAAAATTGATCTATAGTTTAATGTGGCCTTGAAACCCTTTAACCCTCAGTCTTGGCTTGCCCTGGATTTGGTGGGTGAAGTCATTAAAAATGCCAGCTGCCTTTTCATTTCAGGAAGGATATCTTTCATGCAACACTCCCAAATTACTTATTAAATTTACATTTAACATTTGATTATGAAAGCTGACAATCACAAGAATCAGCTAATTTATAAGTTTTAAATGCATATTTTGGCCCCTTTTTCCCCTGATGGGGTCAATTCCTTGCAAATTTGCAACTTCTATTCTATGGACCTAATCAAACGTTTTCTTATTTGCAACTGCTTATATATGCATTTTGTAAAGTATACTTTACTTGACTTATGCAGACCTACAAGAATATTGGGTTATATATTTAATGTTTTTTTTTTTTTGACACATTCAATTTTACTTTTACAAAATGTTTATTAATATAAATAAAAATGGGGCAGGGCTAAAAGGAAATGTAAAAAAAATAGCATCTTGCTTTTATTTACTTATTCAAGTTAAACTGGGAATCGTGAGAAATCTCTGGGGATTGAGAACCTACCATTTACAGAAGACTCTAAGCTGCAGTAAAACATTTAAATGATGCAAATGTTTGAAAGAGAATGACCATCCTGGCCGAGGTGACTCTGAGCACACTGCAGTCATTCCCGTGAACGTTCAGTGAGGGGAACACCTAATCCATGAAATCAACAGATATAGCAGCTTCAACTTAAAGAAATGATCTATCTGTCAGAACTGTAAACACAGTCATTCACCAACCCCACATTACAGGAACTCAGCTGGGAGTTATTGCTACGTCCCCCGTACAGACCTCATTCGCTGCAAGCCATTTCCACATGTTTGGGCCATTAAAGGAGTTCCTGGGAGGCCGGCGTTTCAGACCTGAAGCAGGCAGTCACATCATGCCTGAAAAAACGTTGTATTTTGATGGTATCCAAGCACTAGTGAAATGCTGAGATAGATGCTGGGACTAATGTATTAGCTTGTTCTGTTATTCTGTGCAATAATAAGTCAGTAAATGTAAAATTTATGGCTTGGTCATTATTTCTTGCCCAAAACTGTCACACATTTCTTAGAGAAAATGATAGTATTTAAGAAATATGAGATTTTTATTATTATTATTTTTTTAAAGGAGAACGCTAGCTTCTCCTAAATACAGTGAGTAATATTTCTTTTGTACGTTTTTTTCTCAGCTTCCGCCCCCCCCCCCCCCCCCCAAGAGTGCTGATTGTGAAGGGCGAAGTAAAAACTCAAGACACAGGCGGAATGGGAGTTCTTTTTTATTTTATTGATAAATTACCATTTTTTAAAAAGACCCAAACCATACTCCAACTTAAGTTAGTCTCAGTGCGATGAATAAACTATGTACAAAGAAAACTTGCTTTTCACATTCAGAACAGGAACTACAATTGTAACTACAATTGTGCCCAGTCACCCTGCCAAAGTTAAGAAACTACTGTGATATTAGTGTGAACAAGGTAGCGGAGGCGGTTCCATTCTACATGTAGAGAAGATTAGGGACATTAGGCGGCCTAACACTTCCACAGTGACCTTCCACTGACAGAGACACACTGATCTGTGGTACAAATGAACCGAATTGATATCATGCAAAACATTTAAAACCCACCGGAGTCAGCTGGAGTTATTAGCGTCGATGTTTGTTTGTAAGCATGCCGTTTTTTAAATACTCTCAAAAGCCGCGATAATCTCTCACGGTTTGTTCGAGCGGCTCCGAGGATATGGATTCGAGAGCAGCTATCGATTTTCTTCCCTAAGAACACAGATATTGGCACGTGTAAGATGTAAGATTACATAAATGTTACACAGTACCACCTTGTTTTAGTGTGGGCAGCTTTTAATATTTAACTTGCAGCTTTTTACAGCTGACAGCTAGCAGCAAAAAGAAGAGGATATTTGCATAAAACTGTAGTGCAATGGATATATTGTTCATTTTGGTCAAGTCGTTAACAAAACACAACACACACACACACACACACTCACAGTCTAGTAGGCTTTAACAACTATACACGAGGCGTACGTACCGAAACTTTCCCAATTGAAAATGAAATGTTACTTTTCAAAGTTGACTTCAACACGTTTGTGAATATCTGATCACTTATATATAGATATATCGGACATCCAATATAAATATTCGGGAATATAACGCGTTCATTATTTCCAGGCCCCGATTATACAGTAGCTCGCCTACATAGGGTTAGAATGACCAGTGAAATGTACACCTGTTAAAATCAAGATAAAATGAAAACCTAAAAAAGGGTTAAATGAACCATCATGGACACTTCACATCTATGCAAAGGTGTTCTCTGGATAGCTGACTCGAATTGCGCCCCAGTAGCAGGCCCGGACCAGGCAGATAAAACCCAGCAGATATGCGAAAGCCCATGACACGTAGGTAGCGTGGTATCGCCTGGCAAATTCTTGGGTTCCAACCTAGGGCGGGAAAACAAACAAAGAAACACAGAAAGCACAGAGTAAGATACAGTTCATTGGGTAGTTTATTGGATCCGTCTCAGGATAGCCGACTTTAATCCTAGTCGGACTTGCCAGTACTTATTTTCCACAGAATACATTTTTACTCAGGATACAGTACTGTGCTTTATCGAGTCAGTATAAATATCATTATTTCCAAGTTTCACTTTTCCAACAACAATAAATAAAACACAAGACATAAAGGCTGCTGTGTTGGGGGAAAAAAGCTAAGAAAGAAAAAACAAAACAAAACGGTCCATTACTGTTTAGTGCTCTGTTTAGACGACTGACGACTTAAAGAATTAATTAAAAGATGAAACAAGCTTCATCAGTATTAATGTCACATTAAATCCTTTCCTTACTTATGGCAATTCATTAAAAAAAAACAAATAAAAAACAAAAATTGTTGTTACATTTTTACATCTCATTATACTTCTGAGCAGTTACGGGTTAAGGGCCTTGCTCAAGGGCCCAAATTCTGTGGCAACTTGGTGGTGCTGTGGTTTGAACCTGGGAACCTCCGATCCGTAGTCCAACACCTTAATCACCGAGCTGAATGGACGTGTATAGAAGTGCATTGCGGTTGGATCAGTAACTTACTGTCAGACCAATTCCGATAAAAATGCAGATCATTCCTACTGTGATGTAGGCGCAGCAGCGCCTCCTGGGGAGAGCACTGCCAACGGAAGAACTGCAGGCAAAAACACACACACAAGATCGGGGTTAGAGCACAGCACACAAAACCCTGACTATTAAACATTTAAGTCGATTATCCTGCTTTACTGGTTGTTGTGTATTATTGTGTATTTTGGATATATCTAAAAATGAACACACACACACACACAACAGTATGACACCCTGTCGCAGGTTTTACACAGCAAGTACACAATGAAAACATTTGACATGTTGGCCATGTTTAACGTCTTGCCGTGTTATGAAACATCAGGACATTTAATTCAAGCATGAAGCATTTTGCAAGTTCGCTAGTTGGAAAGAAAAACAGGTTTAGCGAGGGAGTTGAAAATAAACTGGCTTTTGTAAACGCTTGTACTCAAGACTTTGCCGGAGGTCACATGGCTCGCTCCTACCCCAGCTGGCTCTTGCTAATACTTCACATGGCTCTCATGTGACTGGTTCTGAAGCCGCTTTTTAAAATCAGGATGAATCAAAGTGCCTTAATGTGTTTCTCTCATTCTCTTGAGTGAGGGTGGTACAAAAATAAAATAAAATAAATCAATCAAATTTCATGACATTTCAAGACTAGCATCTATTAAAGGAGGGGAAGTTTAAAAAAAAAGTATCTACTTTGACTTCCTTGAGGATTAAAGCACTATAGTCTTATTAACATCAAAAGAAACAACAAAGAGAAGCTATAACAACTGCAATAACAAACAATTAAAAAACTTGTGTGATGTTCTACAATATTAAATGAAGCTATAAAGGCTTAAAGAATCATTTTATTCATGAATAAATTATAGACTTGAAGCTGTGCCAAATCATTGTGCTAGGAGAGAAATAACAGAGTTTGGGACGTGCTGGAATAGAGATCACACCATCAGACATGGATCAGCTTCTCTGAACAGGACAGTCTGTTGAGCGTTATTCCTTACTTATTGAGTCAAAAATCAAGAAAAGAAGGCATGCTTTAATGAGGTCGTGCAAGTTGAGAGTAAAGAATGAGGAAAGATTAATCTAGAACTAGAAATGCATAAGTCCACTTGGTACATTGAAAAACAACAGTTGTGAAATTACAAAAGAATTATACCTCATGATACTGAAGTTTATCACAAGGCGATTAATCTTGTATATGTCTGTTTTCCCTTCTCACAAGCAGGAATTTGTCACATTCCATTTAAGATGACAATTTCAGACCAGATTTTGTAGAAGGATTAAAAATCCTGTCCTGGTCTGCGCCAGTCAGCACACGTTGGGGCCAGTTGACATGGAGAGCTGGGCACGGGAATCTGTAACTGTATGAGGGGTACGAACTCGAATCAGCAAGTGTCTGAGGAGAACAGACTCCTCCCAATTTTGATTTGATTATTCTGATCATACCGTCAATAGGCAATGAACATAGAGAAGGGGTGATCATGGGCAGGATAGAGGAAATCCAAAATGGCAAACAGAGAACGTTTATTTGCAAATAAATTAAACAACGAGTTTCAAACAACAGCTGATTGACTTGTACAATGTCATTTGAAGTGCCTTCCACAACCGCACAGACAAAGAAGAAGAAAGAGCTGAAGTGACAAGTCACGTAGACGATGATCCTTCATCTGGTGCAGTTGTTAATTGAATTATCTAAACTTTTGAAGTCGACTGTGTATTCAGAATCGTTTAGGATTGTACACGTTTGTCCTCAGTTTTAGGTCAGTTGTAGCAACTGCTATGTCAGTGTGTGTGTGTGTGTTTTTTTTTTTTTGCCATCTGTTTGTTACATTACATCAACATGACTCTACTCCCATTCCATAGCAGTTGCTCTGGGGGATCCTGGCAGCCTGGGCAATGGGTGAAGGGCATTACATTACTGGCACTACCACTCTGGGTATGTTTACTCTTCCTCTCTGCATTACCCCTGTGCTGCCAAGGTCTAACATCATGCCAGAAATGTGTGCGTCACACAGACTCAAAGGCTGCGAATCGGATGCTGGGCGGCATCGCACCGCCGGTCATGAGGATCCCGAAAACATAAGACATCTAGATCACCAAGCTCAGGACAGAAACAATCATGGAAAAGTGATGAATGTGACTCACATCTTTTTGCAATGAGGACACTTGGCCAGCGTATTAAATCGGAGCTCCATCCACTGTGGGAAAGACAAAAGGCAAAAAATAAAAAATAAATAAAAAAAATAAATCAAATATACACTTAATATACGGTGCTACTATTGAGGTAGGGTTATCTGTTATTCGTGGGTCACTTCATAGACATATAATAAGTTATTAAAACATTTTGTATATTAAATGTATACAGACAAGAAATAAATTTACACAACTTAAGTCACACTCCCACTTAAAAATCAAAATACAATAACAATGAATAATGGAAGTTACTGCAATATTTACAGGACAGCATACTGATTCATACCCTGCATGTTGCCATAGTGGAGCAGAATCCACATAGGTTTTAGTTACTAGGAGAATAATATCCTGCTCGTTTACTTATCTGTATCAGATTACTAACAGTCCGGGTCTTGCTTTAGTTTTAGTTTCTGATTCAGATTTATTAGTACAGTGGAACCTCGCCATATGAATTTAATTCCTTCTGAGTTTTTAAGGCGTCATTTTGTATTGTGAAACATGTTTTCCCCTTAGGAATAATGTAAATGTAATGTACAATGTAATGTAAACTCTATAATCATGTTTTTGCATATAAAAAGACATGAACTTGCTTCGCTTGGCTTTCCCCTGACTGGCTCCTGGATGTATGTGCAACTTAGCCGCGTTCGGTTCGGTTTGTTCAGCAAAAATTCATAATGGAGGGCATTTGTATGTGAGATTCCGCTGTATTAGGACCTTGCAGGCAGCAGATCCATCAACAACATGCCGACCAGAGGAAGGCTGGGATGCAGTATCACCACTAGCCTAATGGCCCTGAGCATAACAGGAGATCTGAAAACACATTGAGGGATTCGTGTTTCCTACTTCAGCATCCTGTGCTAGCCCTTTAATTTACTTCTGAGTGAAGAAATGTAGGCACCTTTCCCGAAAAACTATCTAATTAGGTCATGTGATGTAGAACGAAGATTAGATGGCACAGACGTGGTCTTATGAAAGTTTACAAGTGATAAATCAAAAATCGAAAACATTGGCATGTAAAATTGGGTTATTAAAAAAACAACAACAAAAAAAACAACAACAAAAGGTTGACAGTTCAGGTGGGGTAAATGAGAAATACCGTAGGCTGGTGCTGTACAGGAAAAGAGGAATAAAATGGTTAACTGTAACATACGAGGAACGTGTTGCCGCAGTGGCCGCACACCACACGCAGGCCTTCGGGCTGAATGGGAAGCGCCGGCTGTGCAGGTTGCTCCTCCGGGATCACCATCACCGGGCTCAGGTTGATAATCCGTCTGCTGTCGGTCATAAAAAAAAAAAAAAAAAAAAAAAAAAAAAATCACTGTGACCTCTATGCTGCTAGAAAAAAACCCAACAAAAATCAATCATATTCTTTTGCCCAGCTGCAGGCATTTTCCTGTACGTCAAAGAGCGCGGTACCTGTTTCACCTCCCTTCACTCTGTTATCAGACGACTACAACCTCAGAGACCTGCTTTTTATATTTCCACTGCACGATGATGCCCAGATGGCAGCAGTAACAAGACAGCCCTTATCACAC
This sequence comes from Clarias buthupogon, assembly GCA_030014345.1. Taxonomy (NCBI): domain Eukaryota; kingdom Metazoa; phylum Chordata; class Actinopteri; order Siluriformes; family Clariidae; genus Clarias; species Clarias buthupogon. Next base: position 8,707,975 of record JAQMYK010000021.1, read on the forward strand.
TTACCAGTTAGGTCGAGGACATCCTATCCTCCGGGATGTGTCTTTACAAATTAGCAAGCAGTTGCAGGGACATCTGACATACTTTTTCCCAGCTGGCGGGTTTTTGATCGGCTATGAAAAGGAAATAGAGCACAGAAAGGCGGAATACTGTTATCTGAGTAAGTGACATTTCTTTTTGCACAAACAATACAAAACATGTTTTACTGTAAAGTAAACACCATATGTATACAAAAAGTTACATAGTGATCTGTGATTAATCGCATTAAATCAGAGCTCTGGTGACATCATAGAAATCATTATAATTTAACTAAGAACAGAACCGCCATAGCGGTAGAAAAATATACTGCTAAATAAAACTTTAAGATCCTGGTTTGACCTGAACTTACACATGCATACTAGCAGAATGGGCGTTCAAGTCAAACTGGGACTGGGTATTTATTTATTTTTTAAGCAGTATATTTGCATAAGGTCAGGAACATGACTTAAAAAGGTTCAGAAGGTAAAACAAAGCAAAGGCCAGAAGTGACTAAAACGTAACAGCTTTAAATTACAAATCATTACTCTTTCCTATCCGTATAATATAAAGGCAAAAAGTACTAAGCGTGTCAAAAAGGATGCCATGATCATATTGTGAATCTTTAAGAGTCTTTATAATTGGGCATCCGAGTGGCGCAGTGGTAAAGCGCTCGCCCCATCATCTGGAGATCGCTGGTTCGATTCCTGGATGATGCTATAACCTCTCGCAGCCGGAGGTCTAGAGAGAGCTGATTGGCCTGATTTGATTTGTGAGATCACGCGAGCGGATAGCGCTCCCCTCCGAGTGTGTTATGCCGCCCCCAACGGTGCGTGAGCGAGCAGTTCGAAAAGATGCGGTTGGCTGGCGTCACATGGTTCAGAGGAAACACATGATAATCTTCGGCCCTCCCGACTGAGTGGTAGTAGTAGCCTTAATGTGGGTGCCCCCTAGTGACGGGGAGGATATACTATCTCGTTCTCACTGCTTAGTAATTCGTGGCCACAACATAGTATCTCATTCCCACACCATAGTAATTCGTGGCCACAACATAGTATCTTGTTCCCACCGCTTAGTAATTTGTGGCCACAACATAGTAATTTGTGGTCGCAACATAGTATCTTGTTCCCACCGCTTAGTAATTTGTGGCCACAACATAGTATCTCATTCCCACACTTTAGTAAGTCATGGTCAAAACATCCTATATTGTGCCCACCGCATAGTAAATTGTGGCCACAGCATAGTATCTCATTCCCATGCCTTAATAAGTCATGGCCACAACATAGTATCTCGTTCCCATGCCTTAATAAGTCATGGCCACAACATATTATCTCATTCCCACACCTTAGTAATTTGTGGCCACACCACATAGTATTTAATTCCCATTTTTCCCCAAAAGTCACCAGAGGGGCTCCGTAAAAAGCAATGGATTTAGACTTTGGACTTTTTCTCCATAACCATGGCCTGTTTTTTCACTTTGCTCTTCCAAACCACAGAAGCACCACAAGCACGAATGTTCTCACACGCCAGCCTGCAAATCATGTGAAACGTGTTACTGCATCTTCGTCACCGTGACTAAGCGGATACACCGACTGGAGGCTGTGTTGCTTAGTTACAAAGACATATTAGTGCTGAATGAGCTTTTTGTACCCAAAAAAATATAATGATCTACATATATTACTGGAACAAATGAGTTTTGGGATTGTGTAATTAGAAGGCTTACGGATAGTAATAAGCATCAGGGCAGAATCTAGAATGGGTGTGGAGGATGATTGAAATCAGAGGTGTTCATGCAAGGGCGCTGCACAAATCATGCTGTGTTTCACACTTAGTTAAGAAAAATGTTTAAGTCTCAAAGCACAGAGTCAGAGACAGGAAAATACCACAAATTCTATTCCGCCATCTTCTCTTCTTGTCAAGACTGACTTGTGAAGACATCACTTATGACTGTGCAGTGAGAGTGCGAGAGAAAGAGAGAGAGAAAGTAGGACTGGCGCTGTGCATGACTAAGCATTAGTTGAAGCAACATCCGATGGCTTCTTACCGTTGCCTCATTGCAGACCGTGCACTTCACCACATGCTGATGGAGCTTCCCATCCAGGTTTATGAGAGACTGACACACTCGGCAGTTAATGACTGGCACTCCTCCTGTATCAGGACTGGCAATGGCTGTGTATGGCGGCGGAAGCTCAGCTAACAGAGGACAGACACAGTTACATATGCATATCAGATTTATTCGAATATTATAGCGTACGCCTTCATTTTTTACACATATTGCCAGTCAAAACACTTGTTCGTCAACTAATAAAAGGGTCACTAATGAAATTGTGTATATTTTGCCAATAATATCTTAATAACCAGCTTCATTAATTTATTTAAGAATACAATTGTTCAAAGCTGATTACTGAAAACCATCTGATCCAAAAAATAAATGCATACATGTTAATAAATTCTAATTCAATTTTAATATAGAAACAATCTCGACAATTAAGCCATAAACATAAACAAATGTCTTCCAGATAGCGAAAAAAAACATACAATCTGATGAAACCAAACACTTAATTGGTAAAACAACATCCATCTTTAATAAGTGCTGTCTGTAACCAGAACCTGGCAATATTTGTACATTTCCTCAACATGTCAAGAACCCATTAGTCAATGAAACGTCACATAAACGTCCTCGTTATAGGTATAAAACTGAGAAACATCCGTAAAACAAAATTGTACAATATTACAATGAGCGAATTAATTTAAACCTTGTGTAAACTAGCGTCAGAGCCACAATCAATCAGGTCTGAGAATTCGGCAGTGCTGTTAGTTTAATGCAATCACAGGTTAAGCTGTACAAATCAAATAGCATAAACTACTATGTAAATAAACACACTATAATGATTTACTCAACCCTACTGCAGATGCCCATGTGAGCAAACAGAGCCTCTGTCATTATGTTATTTAACATCAATGATAACGCGTTTGATAAGATTAGGAATTATTGCTTTATGTTGTACGTAGAGAGGGCGCAATATGAAGGAGCAACAGGAGCGAATAGCTAAACAGTGTATTGTGTGAGGTTTTACTGTATTGAATAGTGACAGCATGGATTATAAAACTGACCTAAATTCTGCATTACATGCTTGGCCTGGCTAATAACTCAATATTGTACTAAGTGGGAAGTGAGAAGTTTCAATGTCTAGACCAAGGATCATTAGAATATGAGTAATAGCCTTAACGGAGGCATGGTGGATTAGTTGAGTTTGGGTTCGATTCCCTCCTCTGTGAGCACTAAGTCTGCGTGCTTGGTAGGTTTCCTTTGGGTACTCGGGTTTGCTCCCACAGCGCAGAAGACATGCAGATTAGGATAATTGGTGTTCCCCAAATTGCTCAAAGTGTGTGATTGAGTGTGTGTATACGTGTGTGCCCTGGGATACGCTCCAGGCTTCCTGCAACCCTGTACACAGGATAAAGCAATATAGATAACGAGTGAGAGTAAGTGAATGAGTGAGTGAATAATATCATCTCAACCACAGTTTAGGGTATGCAAAATGTTTTAGGTGCTTTAAACATGTATTATAAAGCATGAAAACATCAGACTGTCCACTTCTAAAAATTGTAAATTTAAAATTTTGACTTTTCTCAGACTAAAACCTGGAGGATTGGGCTGTAGACTGAATTTATGCCTACTCTGAGATTAAATGGATTAAGGTTTTGGATTAATTCCACAGTCAGCAGTCGAGCCAGGCCTGGTCTTGTGATTACTCATTCAGCCAGAAATAAAGTAATCACCATATCCAGATAAACCAAAAATGCAATTCTTGTAAACAAAGTTTGTTTCTCTGGTTTTGCATTGGAGCCACGAAGATAAAACAGCTGAAGAAAATGTTTAATTACGGCATGCTTGTTCCTGTCAAGGTGTTTATGGTCTGTGACATTCCACGCTGCACAATTCTGAAAATGCATTTATAGTAAACTATGTGCTTGTCGTCAGTCATGTTGTGAAGTACCGTAACACAGCGCTGGCACAGGAAGATGTTGTGCAACAGTCATTTTCACAAGTCACATTATCACATGAACTAACGAGGCAGGATATTACAGTACACTGTAAGTCTTAAGCACATGCAAAACTGCTGTAGGTCTTTAAAAAGAATTATACATTAAAAAAAACTACTAAACTATAAAAATCATTAAACAGTAATTAATTAAACAAAGTCAATAATTGTTGAAATCCTTTAAAAAAAAAATACAGTCTCGGGTACAATTTGAGCAAATTTTATAAGCAGCTTTTTGTGTCTAAAAAAAAAGTTGTTTTTTCATAATAAGCTGCCTTCTTTTCTAGCCTAGAGATATTATCGCATAGGATAATATAGTAGGATAATATAGTAGGATAATTTATTATTTAATATTTATTATTTAACCTCATTTATATTAGGTTTGCATTTTGAGTACATACACTCTCCTTCTTTCTTCTTTGTCTTTCAACCAAATCATCCAACCATCTGCCTCCATCTAACTCTATCCTCTGCTTCCTCTTCTCTCACACCAACTAACCTCATGTCCTCTCTCACTGCATCCATAAATCTCATCTTTGGTCTTCCTCTAGACCTCCTGCGTGGCAGTTCCAACCTCAGCATCCTTCTACCGATATAAATCTCTATTCTTCACAATCTCTCCTCCGAACATGTCCAAACCACCTCTCTGTCTCCAAAACTCCAAAATGGACTCTGTAATGACTAATCCATGTGTGAAAAACATATTGCATGCTCCTTCAACCACACTATTACAAATTGAGCCCGAAGGATTGTGACATAGTCATCTTGGAATATGCCTGTGCCATGGAAAAAAAAAACCATAGATGTGATAACCTGGTCATTCAGTACATTCAGGTCATCAGCAAACCTCATTTTTTGGGTGCACATAATGTTGCTGAGCCTATGATGATGATGAAGATGAAGTGATGCACCCAGCACTCTGAAACAGGGGAAATAGGGGGGTTACGATAAAAAAAACAGGGGACGATACATCTTCTGACATGTTTGTTTAAGAAATGAGAAGCTCCTCACTGCATCAGTTAGGGTTAAATAATTTGTTTCCAGCTGAAACTTATTAATCACTGCAGTAATTATCCAATGGAAGGCTCTTAACTCTCAGCTTAGTTAAATCCAAGCAATGGATTTTTTGTTTTTTTTGCTGCACAGTGTTTACACACACAAGTATAATTTAGGAATAGTAGTGATATTTTAGTCTGTACTAGCGGTGTATATTCCATTACCTCACTAACTATTTGAAGTCGCAGAGGAGCATTACTGTAGTGGGTAGGTTTAAAGTGTGTATCAGGACTGGAACAGACACAGTCTTTGCCTCATTGCTACAGGCTGAAACAATGAGCCGACACTCGGGAAAGCTCTTCCAGTGTGTGTAATGTTATATGAACATGACTTGACAAGTCTATTATATCTGTAGTTCTACTGGATTCTGTTGATAGAAATATACTACTGTATTTTAATCGTTACTGACACTCTGGCCTCTGTTATAGTAATGATTAATGACATTATGAATCATATCATTTAAAACCACTGCACAAAATGCATAAATTATCTAAAGCTTAACATACAAACAGATTTGATCATGTAGCACGAGACTCTGGTATAGCAGATCTAAATCATTAATGCTCTCTATGATATTGGAAGCTTACATTTAATTATAACCTTGCAAATAAAAAATTTTAACGATACAAAAACTGACCACACTCAAAGGGTAACTAGAATCAGTTAGAATTATTATATAATATCTTACTAAATATAACAATTCGCTGTATACACACAAAGCAGTTATCATAACCTTGTTTATTACTTCAACGTTCCATCATACAAATGAATTAAGACTCTTCGTCCTATTCACCCTCTCAATTATCGACTAAACTAAAGCAGGGTGAAATCACAGACCTGGCAGTGCCTGCTTCGATTATTACCTCACTTGTGCATTACTAGAAAAACATCTCTCCACGTGACTTAAAAGCATTTATGCTAGGAATGTTCACATCCGACACGGACACTTACTTTCTACCTACAAACATATCTGGCTTAGGAAATGACAGAGCACATTTTTAAAGGTATTGCCAAGTTACCCTTGGCATGTGATATCAAGGTTAAGTTGATTCGTTGGAAGTAACATTTTTCATTCTTCCATTCTTTCTTTCTAGTAAAATTAGTTATGCTTAAAGATTGATTCAGACTATATACAAGTATACACAAATTAGAAGAATATTCAGTATAATGACAAGTGATACAGTTATCATCTTGGCCTTACACATCAATCTATAAAAAATCATTTAGAAAATTGCTTTAAGTATAAAAAATACTTTTAAAAAAACTATTAACTAATAATTTTCCTCCAAACAACCATCATGGCGTCAACATAGAGCATAGACATTTGCATTCTCCTTAATATTCATTAGTCTTCCAAAGATGGCCATGTACAATTTGTGTGGCAATGTTTATGCAACACATTGTATTTGCTATAGTGACTTTATTTTTCTCTCTCTTCATTTTAATGCCCTCTCTCCTGAAGACTTTTCCATTTAGGAAAATTTCAAGCCAGCAAAGGGGCAAGACTGAAGACCCCCTTCAGAAATGTGACGTAAACCATACACAAAGCTCCATCACATGAACTGCAAACAACACTGGCCAATAATGGAAGAATAATTTCTGCTTTTGGACAAGGACATGCTTTACCGGGAGTCATCTCAAGGCATTCAGGTCTGACCTACTGTGAGAAGCAAATGGGCAAAAACATGGCTCTTTGCACCAGTGGCTTTGTTTGGACCAGGATTGGCTATGATAATGTGCTGACTGTGTATTGAGTATCTGAAAAAAAGCAGAGAAAATATAATGGACTCACAAATCCAATAGCAACGAAATTATCCTTTTTATCGTTTTGCACAAGTAGAACTTAGTTTTAGTTTCACTACTAGCAGACGGCTCTGAAAAACTGACAAAAGCCACGTCTTCTTGTTGCCTTTTTAAAAAGGGAGGGGGGGGGGGGCAATATCAGCAATATCTAGGTTGATTTGTCTATGTCTCCTATATCAGTAAAGCACCTGTGTCTTCTAGTAAACTAGGGTATATTTTCCCTGGCAGTACATGTAAGATGAGAGGCCTATTCCCAACACACAACACTGAACCCTGGAGCCAGCTGCTGCCCAGGCTCAAATCCGGCTTTGGCAGAACACAGCATAAACTACAATGTTTGAGAGGTGGTTGGCTTTGATCTTGTGTGGGAATTTCAGTTGTGGGTCACCCAGTCACCCCTAAATACTTTTGAACTGTATTTTATTAAATCTGCTCATGTTAGTGACCTAGTTTAAACCATTATGGAGCATGTCCCAGTTTTAGACTTAAGGACCAACTTCAGGGAATTTCTGGAAAAACGTAACAGTAACATTGCGTTTAGGTTTACCTGCGAAGGTATACAGACTAATCATCTTTATCCTATAATTCAACATTTCAATCCTGGAGACTCTGTGGAGACTCACAGGCCACAAACTTTCACTAAATGCTTTAATGTGAATGAAAATGAAGTGATGTCACCAGAGCTCGACCCAACTGAACACCTAAGGGAGATTTTGAAGCATTTAGACAGCGCTCTAGACCTACATCATTAAATATCTTTTGAAAGAATGTGAGTTCATCACTTCAATATCTGGTTTTCCTTTAATGTGTCAACCATTTGTATGGAGAAGTTTCGCTAACCACCAAGTCACTGTGCCGCCCTATTTAAGTTAATTATCTAAAATTATATACTGATATATACATCATAAAAGAATGGAGACTAAAATAATGTTTTTGAAAATCTCATCCCAGATTTATTCCCTCTCCGCTGTTATAATAACCTCCACTCTTCTGAGAAGGCTTTCCACTAGGTTTTGAAGCATGGCTATGGAGATTTGTGTTCATTCAGCCACAAGAGTATTAATGAGCTCAGGCACTGTAACTGAAATAAAAGTCCTGACACAGTCAGCGCTCCAATTCATTCCAAAGGTTTACAATGAGGGTGCAGTCAGGGCCCTCTGTGGGCCGCTTTTCATTCAACCTCGGCAAACCACGCCTGTATGGACCTTCTATACTGGAACAGGGTTTTACTAAAGGAAACGGAAACGCTACTGCATACAAAGGAACCCCATACAGTTTTATGGCAACAATTTGGGCAACAACTGCATATGGGTGAGACACTCAGGTGTCCACAAACTTCTGGAAATATAATGTGTTAATTATGTGTTAAAAGAAAGTAATGTTCAGGTGATTTTAAATTAAGATTTTTTTTTTATGAAGGTGGTTTTAATAAACAAAGCCACAGTTTTTTTATTTTATTATTTTTTTTTTTTTTACAGCAGGTCAGTTGTGTTTTACTAATTAAATTTATAATACATAGAGATATTCTTCATCCTCGACTCTCACTATTTATTTATTTCTCATTATTTTATTACTGACAGTATGCTTTCCTGTCCCACACTGAGCTGACTGTGTTTATACACTGGCTGGGCAAAAAATAAAGGGGGGCCGAGGGGGGTTGGCAGACACTCTTTCAAATCAGATAAGATTTCAATAACTGCCTTTAGCTTTGATTATGTTGCACTGTGTGGTGGCAAATCCATGTGTGAAATAATAAACTCTTTTACAATGTGAATCCAGGAAGAAGTACATAAATGTGAATAACCTGGGCCTGTATTTACTAAGAATCACTCCTAGGAATTGTGCTGAAAATTAATTTAAGACTAAAAATACTTTCACCTCAGAGTGGAACATACCAGTTATTTATGAAGCTTCCTACTCCTGCTGCTCCTAAGAAAGAGTGTGACGTTACTTTTTACGACACTGATAACTGCAAAGTAACTGCAAACTGTAATTTTTTTTATTATTATTTTTTTTTACAGTTATTAGTAGTTTTAAAGGGGGAAAATCAAAATGTTGAAATCAGCGGCAGTTGTGTGAACACGGACAAATGCACACAGAAGAAACTTATACAGTACATGTGTGACTCAACTGCATGAAGTTATAATTGTCTATAACAGAGCTGTGAAGGATTGCTATAATCTGATCAAAATGACTGCCATACTATTACTCTGAAGATAAAGAGAGTGAGTGGACGTAATTTGTGAAACCATCAATGCCATCCGTCAGTTCTTGTCAATGCTAAGGGATGATTAATATTATATGCATGAGCCATGGATGACGCCAACAACTCCTAAGAAACCAGTGATGTGTATGATTTCCAGCTGTGTGGCGGCGAAATGCATGAATCTGTGGTTCTATAACAGCAAAGTCTGTTTTTGATTTATTGTTCTGACAGTTTTGGCTGTGACAAACACAAAGCATCATCTTCTCTGCTACTAAAAAAGTCAAGTAGCAGTCACCTGCGGAGACAGCATACGAAATGTTTGTTGATGAACCAGTTGCGTACCGCATGCGATCCGTCACAAAAACTATTTTTGTCCAAATAAGCTCTGTATCATTTATTGTTATCAAAAACGTCTCTCCTCTGCATGCATCTCTGCCTCAACGTCATTGAGAACCAGTTAGTACACCTCAAGGGCTCTCTAAATTTTTAGAAGAGATAGGAGGTATTTTATATTTTAAGAACTTTGATTAATTGCTCAAAATTGTGTCACTCTGAGAATTTTTGGCCAATAAGGAGCGATTTCCAACACTGATACGCTTAGTAAATAAGAGCATAGTCATTCAATCATTTAATTGCAGCATAGCGTTCCTAAGCTTAGACCTGAGCATCTGAAGCAATGCCCAGAACACTGCCTCCAGAGGCTTGTACAGTGGCCACAACACATGATACAATCATGCATTGCTTCATGTCCTTCCCTTCTTACTATGACACACCTATTGCTCTTCAATAGGATCAATCTGGACTAATCACATGACTTTATTCCCCATTGCTTTAAAGTCCAATCATTATGATCTGAAGCAAATTTAAGAGCTTTTTTCTGATTAGTCTCACTAACATCTGGTATCTATACAGCTGTTTAGTCCTAATCATGTGAGTTATTACATTGTGGATGTGAAAATACTCATACTTTCACTATTAAACAGAGCTATGATTTCTTTTTTTTTTTTTTTTTTACATGCATCTACAGTATATAAAGCACTTACATGATCTCTATTAATTTTTTTTTCCTGACCACATTTCATCCATGAAGTTAAAGGTTCAGGACAGTCCTTATAGGTTTTAATTCTGGGTTGGAACGCAGTTCTAACGCAATTCCAGTAATTTCTAATTTCTTAAATTGTTTTGTGATGCAGCCCAATTAGGGGTGGGCGATATACCGGTATACACGGTTAACCGGTAGAAATTTGTCAACCGGTAGAGATTTTGGTCTAT
>JAQMYK010000021.1:8776210-8788349 GCA_030014345.1 Clarias buthupogon
CTCTGTGCCTCCGGCTGTGAGAGGAAAACAGCATCACCCGGGGTTCGAACCAGCGATCTCCAGATGATAGGGCGAGCACTTTACCACTGCGCCACTCGGAGGCACTTTTAAAATGTAATTAATGAAATGTTTTTATTTTTTTATTTTTATTTTAAGGTTTAAACTATTAATTTCACTGGGTTTGCTGCACGTGGGAGATTTGATGCACTTCAATATTTGTGAAAGAAAAACTTTTGAATATGTATATGCAGTTGGGTGATGCTTGATCGGACCCCATACGGTGCATGCTTGCACTATGACGAGGCATCAGAAAACAAAGTGAAACTGAAACTGGCATGAAAAATAAACTGATGATGCATTGAAAACTTACATTTTGCTTTGTCATGCTCTTCAACAGACTTTGTAAGTAAAAAGTTTTGCGTGCAGCAAAAGGCAACACTTTATTGCCGCCAGTTCCCTTACAGAAACAATTATTGAATCTCAACCAACACTGTTATTGATGCATACTTACATGGCCACAAGCATAACTGCAGGCTGATTCATCTAATGTGTGGACTTATAGCATTTTGCAAAATCACACATAGTTCATACTCACATAATCTAACCCATTTTTATGTTTTTTTTTTTGTAATTGTGCTTTTTTACACTCTTGTGACAAAATATTTATTTAATATTAACAGATTCCAATTCTTCTTCTTGTTCTTCTTCTTTAATCTTATTGCTTTTATTTATATATTTTACGGTTCAGTAAACTGATCTTGAATCTGTGGACGTCTAATGCTCACCCCAGTCAATGTTTGTGAGCAATTGAGCCCTAACCCAGCAGTAGTACTAATATACTAAATGCTAAAAATCAGCAGTTCCCATTGATCTCGCATGAGTGCTGTCTGGTTTTATGTGCTGACATGTTGATGTAGCACATGTTTCTATTCAGAATTGAATTTGTGGAAAGAGGCTTTAGGCACTGTCTCTGTAATGATTACGTAGACAGAATCTCATAACTCACCTTTTAGTCAACGGCTCATATCGAGGTCAGATTTGGAAAGAATTTTCTTCAATTATTCATTTTTTTTTTTTCATCTTGGCTTGCTGTTTTCGCTGTCTTTCCCTTTCATGTCTCAATGTCATGAGAGTGGTTTAATGCCTCCTCTGCATTTATTTGTCATCCAAGCTAAGTCTAGTTGGTCTTGTTCTATCTTTTAAGTTGCACACACACACACACACACACACACACACACACACACACACACACATAAAAGCTTGTTGGTGGGACATACTCATAGAGAGAGAACGAGAGAGAGAAAACGAGAGAGAGAGAGAGATAGAAGAGCGAATATGTTAAAGAAAAGAAGAGATGTAAAGTGCTGAGGCAATGTGAAGGAGCAATAGCAGGTGAGGAGAGAGGCAGGGAGGAGGGTTTAGAGAGAGAGAGAGAGAGAGAGAGAGAGAGTGGGAGGTGCTGCATTAGTGCGGTGTAGGCAGGACGCAGTAGCCGCACCAGCAGCAGCCTGAGCTGAGGGACCTATTGTTTCTCTCACTTTTTCTCTTTTTTTTTTCTCCCCTCCATTCACCTTCACAACGCAGGGAAAGAGACTGAAAGACAAAGAGAGGCAAAGGAACAAGAGGAGCAGAGACAGCACAGTGGATTACCCTTTTCCTGGAGGAATCGTGTGTGTGTGGAATCAAGAGTGAGGGACAATAGGAGGCACACGTTACACCCTGAGCTCCTCTGCTCGCCTCTAGTGTTTGAGTGTGAGAGCGTGTGCAGTGGACTCTGTCAACCGTGGATCTAAGTGGCCGGACTGAAGCCATGAGGCTGGCACTGCCAGCTGCCTGGCTGCTTCGGGCTGCTCTGCTGTCCACTGTGGCACTGTTGGACGTGCAGGCACAGACCATCGCCAACCACAAACCCACCTACATTTGGCAAACAGGTACAGCTATTTCCTTCCTCCTGGGAACATCCATCAGTTTTCCACATCCCATCATCCCACTTACAGTATGTGTGTGCTGAGTTACTTAATGAGGAATTTAATCCTTATCGCTTATCCTAAAATGTTTAGGATTTTTGTGAATGTGAATATTGCATAGCACTTGCATGTTATTAAAGGTACCTACAAGTGATGAAGATATTCAGACCTACAGTATCAGGTACAACTTAAACTGGCAGAAAAAAAAATATGGCACTTAGTGTGAGTATGTGTATAGCCCTCACTGGTAAAGTGAACAGAAGTGAAGTATTTGATGGAATCATTTATCAAACCTGAGTGTGGAGGTTAATGGAAATCTTGTAGGTACGAGACCCTCTATCTCACTTAGACAATATAATTAGATCTCCTGCTGTTCTCCAGGAAATTGTAAGGCATACTTACTGTCTGTCCATCGGAAACCGAAGCCTGAATCAATGTGCTATCGTATTAGTACATGTCGAATATCAGAGAAAGAAGAGTGATTAATTAAAAAGATTAGGAAAAAAAAGCATCGCCGCTTGTCCATTATGGTGGGGATTCATGAGATCTTTGAGGTTTGGAGACACATGGATTGTCAGTAAGTTTTTATCCTACTTACCAGATATTGAAAAAATAAGTCAAAAGTCTTGTTCTTAAGTGTCCCGTTTGAAGCATCTCTTTATCTGCACATGGACAGATGTAGACAGGGGACGGTGCTGTCTATTTTGGGTGGTGCCTTTTTTTCTCCCTCTAGCCCCCCTTTCTCTCCTCTCTCCCCCTTTCCACTCTTCCTGCAGTTGATTTGTGATAACACCACATCCTCATGGTGGGGGGAAGGCACCGGACAGACTGGAGGGTCTGAGGTGGATTCATGGGGCCTGGCTACCAGTGTGCCTCCTCTGATAAACCTGGGGGATCGATGTCGGTCTTTGCCCGTTCATAGTTCTTTGCCTGTCTCATAGTAGAGCCAGTGGAGAAGCTGCTGATCAATTGCTTGGAGGAAGCAGGACCTCCCGTGCCCAGTATAAAGTGATCAATGCATCACCTTCTGGCCGGACGAGGCTGCAGGATCAATTGAGGATCCCTGCTGCTCCGTGGCCTGAGCCAGATGGGGTTGGATCAATACAGAGGGGTCTGTTTCAATCTTTCTGCACATGATCAATGAAGCAATGTGGCAGATTCCATAACTGGTTATAGATTAACAAGATCCATGCTTCATGTGATGAAGTTTGGGTTACATTAATATGTACGGTATATATAGTTTGGTCTCATGACAAACACAATAGCATTCTGTCGCACTGAAATTTCATGTTCAACATGACCTTTCATTATCTGTATACGGCATGCAGCTGTTTTCATTGTTAAATAGCAGCTGGAGAGATCAGCACTGTGATATGGAAGTACTTTATCTTTTTAACTGAATGCAGGAGATTAAGCAGCGATGAGACGGCATAACCTACATACAGTCCAACACTTGGTTCAGTCTCTCTCTCTCTCTCTCTCTCTCTCTCTCTGTCTCTCTCTCTCTCTCACACACACACACACACACACACACCCTTTCTAGCACGTGGCTTTCTTTCCTTTTACTATTTCTTTCAGTGCATATGTCCCAAGCGTCTAAGAGGGAAAAAAAAAAAAAGTGGGACCAAATCAGATTTTTGATGAAGGTGCAATAAATTCTGCGGCTATGACGGATAAGCACACTTATGTTATATGGTGCACTACTGGGGCTTCTCTTCACTAATGTGCTTTGGAGTGACGTGATTGGCTGTGAGAGAATTCCCATGTTTCCCACTGGTGGATGCTTGCTATGTGTGTGTGTGTGTGCATGATGAAAAAAAACAAAAAAACAGGGGGAGGTGAATTCCTGCATGCGACTTCATCTTTGAGGCTTTGAACTGTTTTTTTTCTTACAATCATTAAGTCTAATTATTTGTCTATGAAAACAAAGCCGTCAAGAGCTTCCACTTTACAGAATTAACTTCTACCTGCAATATGGACATTTTATTTGTAGTGTCAGCACTAATTATACATACATAGCACGATTCCGTTCTCAAAGCTGATTGGTCAGAAGGTGTTGAAGAACTTAACATAAATTATAGTAACACAAATAACTCAACCTCATGGACTTGAAAGGCTACAAGCTTGTATACTCCAAGGTTTATAATAAACATGTTAAAAAACATGAGGAATTATTTAACAAATAAAATACATTTAACCATGGATGTGGAAAAGATTTTCGTAATGAGACGTCCATTTAGTCTTTATTTTCAGGGCTTTGTAATGATCTGCTGGAGACTTTGTGTTACCATCAACATGATAATGATGTATTTCCAAAATTGCAACCTTATTTATGAATAAATAAATAAAAAATATTAATCACAGTCTTGAGTTTAGGACATGACCATGCGTTCTTAAATAACACAAAACATATATTTAGCTATTATGTACCTTCCAGACTATTTCCCAATGTGTAATTACTGTGTACTGATACTTTTCAAGACCTTTCTGGCCCATCCTCACATCCAGAGAGAGTGAAATGTCTAGCCCCTGCATGCTTGATCACACACTTACCCTCACGCATACAGATCTTAATGGACAGGGCTGAGCCGGCTCGTCAGTCTGCATTGTGTTCAGTCATGGCCCGTATATTTGATGACCTCAGCAACACCCTTCCCCCCTCTGCCCAGCCCATCCAGCAGTCCACTTTCATTCTTACTGTGAAAGTGGGCCTGGCTTTTCACCGTCCACGGATGCTCATCCTTTGTTTAATCCCTTTAACGTTTTCCAACTGCCCATAAGGCATCCTTTTTGTATCATAGACCTTTGACCCTTGGAGGAAGCTCTGGAGGTCACCGGGGTTCAAGTAAGTGGGGCTGGGCGTCAGTGGGCAGCAGGTCAAGTAGTTAATTCAAACAATTTGGCTTGGCTGTAAAGTATCAGTTTTGCACTGTCTGTTTTCCCAACTGCTTAGAGCCAGAGAGGAAAACGGCAAAAAGTACTTGGGCATATGGATTGTAGTTGAGCTTTATTGTTTGCGTATTATACACAGCCTGCAGGTCTGATTGTGTGGTAGAGGCAGTGAGTGAAGTGATGAAATTACATGAGCTTTCCTCTAGATTCATCACGTGCCAGATTGCTGTGGTTCATTCAGGCACCCTCCAGCTTTTCCTTCATGCAGTTTGGTGTAAAGGTAAAACTTGCTCGGGGTGTAGTAGTACCTCAATCGAGCCCTTCTCAATCTTGTTTATTACTCTCCTTATTTCTGCGTAGCTGTATTTTTAATAGCTCTGTTCACTGCTTTCCCTCTCTGCGTGGAGATACCACCATCTGCTCCATCATATCTGCGTTTGCCTGCTCCCTTCTTTGTCCTCCTCTTTTCGTAAAAAGACTGGATGGATGTTCTTGGTATTGAGTATAGCTGAAAAGAATGGCAAAGAATGGACTGACAGTATGATTTCTTCCACTTAGCCTTATCCCTTTTGTATACACACACACGTTTTGAGTATATGCTTCATTAGTTTCTTTATGACTCATTGTGTATGTGTGTTGCATGTGAACAAGCTGATAGAAGAGGAGATGTTTGAGCTCTTATTTTGCTTCCAAATCTTGAAAGCATTTAACAGCTTGTCTATGTCATTTGACTCAGGTTCTGTTTTTTCTTATACTGTATGATAAACTGGAAATACAATGTTTTCTGACTAAAAGAAATATGTAAGACATGGATATTAGGGATAGTCAGTTAAATGTTGTCCAGTTACATAATGTTTTTTGGATAAACAAGCCACATGATTGAATGGCTTGAGTGGCTTTGTGGTTAGCACTGTGGCCTTGCACCTCCAGGGTCGGGGTTTGGTTCCTGACTCGGGTCTGTGTGCATGGAGTTTGCATGTTCTCCCTGTGATTGATGGGTTTCCTCCGGGGGGGACTCCGTTGGAAACCCTCTAAGACATGCAGATTAGGCCTAAATTGTGTTCCCAAATTTCCCACAGAGTGTGAATGTGCATTTAAATGTTGACCAGAGTTTCTAAAATGGGAATTAATACAATGGTCCCCATAGGCCTCCACAATCCCTATTTGGACTACAGAGGTTCCTAGATGGATGGATGGATGGATAATTAAATGGTGACTTTAATATGTCTTTAATATGTCTTTAATACTGACTAGCTGTATTTAATATGTAATTAAAAAAAAAACAAATGTATGTATTATTATCACAGTGACCTATTTGTCTGGCTGGAAAAATAAACAGTTTTTCTTTTTTTAAAAATAAAAAGTCATATGGTAATCTAATTCCATTAACTAGACCAAAGCAAGTATTTACAATGAAAACTGGAAGTGGAAAATTTATGAACTAATATCTTTTTAATGGCATGTTATTCACCTGCATCCGAATCATCCGCTACACAGGCCAGAACAGTTCTTGTTTTAACACAAAATGAATTGAACTACAGCATGTCTAGCTTTTATTCCTGCCACATTTGTTTTTCAAGCACTCGGTTAAATCTGGATCGCAGTCTTCATGACCCTTGTGATAGATAACAAATGAACTTATGAATTATTTAGTAACTATGGTGAGACTAACAGGAAGCGTAAGCAGTTATCAGAGTGAGGGATGTAGACCCTAAGACCCTGGAGTTACTCCACAGGGATTTTAGTTTATTTCTCATACGAGGCCAATGACACCAATAACCAAAAAAAACAACAAGTAATGTCTCCCCCCACCCCCCCAGCCCCTTAGCTTCTTAATGTTTCTGCAGTATTGGTGCATGACTATTTATTTTAATTAGTTGACCAGTAATTCACGTGTCAAACCGCACTTTAATTAACTGGCAAAGTGATAAGAAAGTGCCAATGTTAAATAAGAAAGTTGTTTTTTTTCCCCCTCAAGCATAGTCTTACAGAATGTGCAATTGACTGTAGAACTGGCTTCATCTGTACAGACTAACAACGTGCATTTCGCTTCTGTTCTTTACCATCTGTCTGTATTTCTATACCATCTGACTCCCTGTTTTCCCCCAACTTCTCTTACTTCTTATTCACACCCTAGTACATATATTATCTGACTAGTAGACTAGTCCATATAACCATTATTCTGCATACCCCTTACTGAGGTTTCACTAATTAACAACAGATGCATAAAATTAACACGTTACCCCAGCTTCCTTATCTTCCCTTACACCATGCATTCAGACTGTACAGACAAGCAGGCATATTAACACCCTAACCCAGAACATGTAGACATGCACTTTGCGGTTATTATAAGACGGTGGAGGTGGTGCACATCTTTCACTTTCATGCACAGTCTCGCTTTTACACACACTGTTTTTCTCTGAGGGGCTGAACGGTGCAGTACCATGCTTTATTGGATCCTAAGATCTATGAAGGGGTTTATAAATAGTAGGTAGGCTGCACGATGCAGCACCTGAGCTCTGCTCTTTGTAGCCAATAACAAGAGACGCCATAGTAAAGGAAATGGGTGCATGAAAAAGTGTATGATTATTATTGCAGTTTTTTTTTCTTTCTTTCTTATTTCCATGGGACTGAGTGTAAATTTCTGCATCAATTTGTCCCGTAAACATATTAGTGGGTTTTATTGCTTATTGCTTGCAGTAAACCACCTGCAGCTTTTAGCACAGATAACACACAGTTGATGAAATAACACAAGCTAAATACCCCGCAGCCATGAAACACATCTGTAAACAGTATTTTCACACAATCACACACTCAGCCGGTAATAGGACGGTAATAGAGAGCTTCTCTGTATTCATGCAATGTTATTCTCAGAATAATATGTACACTGTAACACACAAGACGTGATCTGTACATGTGTAAACATAACTGGCCTTTATTATTAGCTGCATCTTTGTGAGTGATTAGATGAAGTTAATAATAAATAAACACCAGTTATGAATATATAATTATATAATAATAAGATGATGGCAATACAAGCTGAATACACATCAATCGATTACAACCATCATGCACTCAAATTCACACACTTACACCAAGAGGCAATTTAGAGTCAACAATCAATCATATTTACACCAGATACTGGAAATGAATGAATGAATGAATGAATGAATGAATGCATTCTTTATGAGTTTCCAAGTGTCTTACATGACTTTGATCATGTCTTTTCACAGGACTGGACATACATGAAACTAGTGCAATATCAGAACTATGATGTATGCATGGGTCTCTTAGCCTAATCAAATTCTGGCTAATCAGCTAACAGACAGATTCTTAGGTGTATATTATAAGTATGTGCGTAAAAATGTACTTCGCTACAAGTACAAGTCAACCTTCAGATTTTTACTCAAGTTTACGTACTAAGTTTACACGCTGTAAAATGTACTTTAAGTACAAAAGTACATGGATTCCACAAATAAACTGATATATAATTTTTTTGGGATCTATCCGACCGAGTTACTAATAAACAATATTTAAAAATATTTAAAATTGTATGCATTTGTAACTGTATGTGATTGTAATTTAATGTACAAATCCAATAGACATCGATAGCGATAACCGTTGACGTTAATACATAGTTAATGCATGGGGCAAAATGTATACATTATAATGTATGGCTTGTTATAAAAAGTTGTGATATTGTGTAAGCGAGAGCATAAACGCTTAGTTTAGATTGAAAAATCAATGCCCTTTTTGTGTGACCAGCTTAAAAGTAATGAGTCTCTAATTAAAATGTAGGGAGTAAAATTACAGTTTTTTTTGTATAAAGAAATGTAGTGGATAGAAGTAAACAGTATTACATACTGTGCAAGAAATTTTATTGAAAAATGTAACTGAAAATGTTGTATGTTATATTTACTACGAACATTGTTATGCAGTTAACAAACTTTGTTTTTCCTAGTTACTGACATTGTACTGAAATCACACTGTGTCCACCTTACTTATGTTATTTTTCGCCTAGAAATGTGAATGTAATATACTTTAACTAAAATATTTAATGTGCATAATTGTTCCATAAGGACCACCTGCAACACTTTACTCGTAAACATTATAAATAATTGTGCAGCGTCTACAATCTACCAGACTAGAAAAAAGTACACCCTGTTTTATCTACGTATTTGTTCTCAATATCAGTATCATAAGTTCACATCTAGTGAAAAAATAAAAGAGACCTACCACCATATTAACATTCATGAGAATAACACTGATTATTACCACATTCAAAATGCAGTGTAAATACAATTTAAAGGTGTTGACACAAGCAGAATATGT
The DNA here is from genome assembly GCA_030014345.1 of Clarias buthupogon. Classification (NCBI taxonomy): domain Eukaryota; kingdom Metazoa; phylum Chordata; class Actinopteri; order Siluriformes; family Clariidae; genus Clarias; species Clarias buthupogon. Next base: position 8,785,402 of record JAQMYK010000021.1, read on the forward strand.
GAAGAAAGCCTTTTCACTGGCATCAGAGTTTGTACATACTGTATGCAGCGAAAACTGATTATAAAACCAGCTTTCCTTTTTTTTTTGTATTGAATTACAAGTATTCGTTCTACTTCGAAATTCTTGATTATGCTGAGATATTAGGACAAAAGTCATTCATTTTTCTTATTGTTTGATTTTTCTCTTCGAATAGAGATAATGGGCTTGTGACACACACACACACACACACCTACACACCTACACACACACACACACACACACACACACACACACACACACACACACACATACATACACACACATACACACACACACTTCTCCATTAGTAAATCTAACTGCAGGTGCAAAATAAATCTATTTGTATTGCATTTTGCACTTTTAGAAAGAAATGCCATAAACTGAATTTTAATAAGGTAAACACAGAAAAGTGTATGTGTGTGCGCAATGCCATTAAGGAAACTTGCTTTTTCTTGTGTTTAATGGTTCACCCTTTGCACAACACACTCATTTTAGCACCAATTGAGATATAGCTTTAATTCTCCCTAATACTGTATGCTATATATATATATATATGTATATATATATATGCAGCTTCTTTCAACATAAACAAATCAACACACTTGCTCACACTGCAAGCCTGTTACACATCTACTGTACCCACGCAACACTTCCTGCTCCTACAGAGTAAACACTTCCCTCTGTAAATTCTAACCTTTAACTACCAGCTGTGTTTTTTCCTCCCTTCTTCACGTTACAGATATCAGAACTGCTAGCAATTAAAAACCAGTAAGGCCTGTTTTGCTCGAGAAGCGGTCCAAGAGCAAATGAAATGCAATTAACCGAGGAGAATTGTGAGCTCATCTTAAGAGGTTGTGAAATGTCTACATCAGCAAGATTTTCATGGCCGTTCCACAGGGCTTAGCATGGTGGAAACTACATGCTAGAGCTGTCACGTGAAGTTGCAGAGAAGAAAAATATAACAAGGATATTTCATCCATGTCATTTTTCAATGCCGTGTTTTGCTGGGTTTACTGTAAGTGAGATACAATAGTCAGTCAATTTATCACACTTATGATGAGCGATCAACCATTGTTCCTAAGAAAACAACCATCAGGTTAAGCTCCACCTTGCCTCAATGCACCATTACTCAGCATCACCTCTGCTATTGCACTGTTTTTCACTTACAAGCATGGAGTTTTATGCTCGGATATAAATATGAGCTTTCAGTAACTGTATAGCTATATAGACTTATATAATACTTCTTCAGTCAAAAGAAGGTTGTTTATTTTCTATGATAGGAACAATCGTATAATAATAGCTGTATTTTAAACCACATGTTCATTCATTCATCTTCTATACCACTTATCCTGTACAGGGTGGAATGTGCCTGGATCCCTTCCCAGAAGACATTGGGCTCTAGACAGGACAACCAGTCCATTGCATCGCGCGCACACACACACACACACACACACACACACACACACACACACACACACACACACACACACACACACTATGGGCAATTTGGAAACACCTATAATCCTAACCTGCATGTGTTTGACCTATGGGAGGAAACCGGAGTACCCAGAGGAAGTGTGAGGTCACAATGCTAACCACTATGCCACTGTGCCACCCCACAGGTTCATGTTACTATTTAAATTATGGTTATATTAATATACTCTTTTTACTGTTGCATATTTTCTACAGTAACAACTCATTCAAAGATGTTTGATCAAAGGACACTTGTTACTTGTTATTGTTATAGAAAAACACATGCATATTGATATACAGTAAGTCCCCAATATATGAACGAGTTATGTTCATAGAGAATGTTCATAAGTCCAATTTGTTCATATGTCCAACAAACACTAGGATAGGATACTAACAATTGGCTATACACAGTAAAAAACATGCTCCATGACCTTGTTCTGGTGCCAATGATTGAACGATTTATGATAAAAAAAAAGGAGCGATATCTGCCTTCTTTTCACTTCAATTTTCACTTTTGTCTCTATCGTTATTACTTGGTGCTTCTTAGCAGTACCAGATTCATCGCCATTGTTTAACACTTGCTTCCAGACTATCCTGGGATGCACGCTTCATGTATGTGACAATGTACACCGGACATGTGATCTAACTTTACATGAACGCTTGTTCATATCTTTGAAAGTTTATAACTCCAATGTTTGTACAGTATGTAGGGGACGTACTGTAGTTAGTCTTTATTAATTCATTTATGTATTTATTTTTCCACTAATGTATCCATTTATTTGGTTAGGATATTTATAGAATTGTCCTGCATCATGATCAAGAACTTTTCCATCATGGGAGAGACTTTGGGACTTATGATACACTGTGCATTTTTGTCTTAGAGAGAGAAAAAGAGGGTAAGGACTGCCTATTGTCTGTACCTATAAATGGATAATGTGTCAGTCATTATTAAACAAAAAATGTAATCTTCAGGAAGCTGTTTTGGCAAAAGATGAATAAAAAAAAAATCTTTGAAATGTCATCATGTTTTATTTCTTACAGTCTGTAATGTGAATAGTTATAAACCTGCTCAAGAATTTATTGAGGGATTATATGAAATCACCACTTTACATCTTTTCTTTTGTGCATATACAATGTGACAGGAGTCTACGCAGAGACTTATGACAGAAGAGAAATCTAGGCTTTGAGGCATATTTGCTGTACTATTTATGCAAAATAAGCATTGTGAGCTCCTAATGCCATGTGCACATTAATTCAAAGAAGCATTGTTGCTTTATACAGAAGTATGTGCTGCACTGCTTAACACACTTTCACACACTCATGCTAGATACAACAGTGGAAGAGGAAAGCAAGAAGAATTGACTGGTGATGTTAGTCCCAACTCCCAACACACACACACACACACACACACACACACACACACACACACACACACACACACACACACACACACACAC
>JAQMYK010000021.1:8808765-8826800 GCA_030014345.1 Clarias buthupogon
AATCGAGCCTGGCCGGGAATCGAACCCGGACCCTGGAGGTGCAAGGCGACAGCGCTAACCACTACACCACCGTGCCGCCTTGAGTTAACATAAAATTATAAAATATTTTGGCTGTGCTTAATACTGTAGCATCCATGTTAATGCCAGGAAGGTGGTAAGAAGTTGATAATAATTTACTTGCATTTTTTATTAAGGATTCCTTAAATTCTGGAATCAATCAATCAATCAACCAATCAACCAATCAATCAATCAATCAATCAATCAATCAACCAATCAATCAATCAATCAATCAATCAATCTTTTGTGACTCAAAAATATATACAGTACATGATTGTCTTATTACAGTGTACTAAATCAGTACAGTGTTCATTTTATATACACCATTAATTTTTCATGCAGAACACTCTCTCTCTCTCTCTCTCTCTCTCTCTCTCTCTCTCTTTCACTCTCGGATACATTGCTTGCTCAAAGCTCCAGATTCTCCAGTTCAGGGTATTGTGCGGAGCATGTGTGGAGTTTCTGTGTCCATGCAGGTTTTCTCTAGGTATTTCTCCACCTCCCAGAGACATGCCTGGATTGGTAATACTAAATTGCTCCTAGTTGTGAATGCATGAGTGCAGTATGAATTGTGAAGGATTCATGCAGTGTTTTTTTCCCCTTCTGGGGTAGGCTCCAGATGCACCAACCCTGACCTTGATAAACTTGTTAAGGAAGATGTAATAAATGATATTAATGAATGAATGAATGATGAAGTGCTCCCAGCTACAAAGTCAGTTATGATATTCCTACATTATGCAATACAGTAGAATTTTATGTTTGTGGAATGAGGTTTATACATGTTAATTTATGTTTCCGCCTGTTTTTATTACGTATAGCCAGATAAACACAAGTCACTCCATCATTGTAATCATAAAGCCACGCAGACATAAAAGTTAAAAGAGTTAGGAGGAATGCTTAATTGTTTTGTTTACAACAGATTTCAATGACTCCTTGCAGCGTTTAAGTATAATTCGTTTTTTTTTCTTCCCCCCGCCATTCTTTCACTGACTCTATTTTAATGCTGCAACATATGAGACAAATCACAGCACCGACTGTAGAATGTGCTAGAGGAGGAAAGACACTGGTCGCATTAGATCAAAGCATACGCTGGAGTGATGTATACGGGATGTTAATCAGAACAGCAGCGTGGAGCCTGTAAACCTGCTGTTTGTGCAGTATGCAGACCGCTGAACCGACAGACCCCATACTGTGTTTCTCTTTCTCTCCCTCTGTTCAATCCAGTAAGCTTTATTTAGTTTCGGTATTGCCAGCACGTCATCAAGAGAACAAGAACTCGCATTAAGGGACGTGTCAGTTAAAGTGATAAAACTGTTTTGTCTGAATTAATGTCTTAAACCCAAACAAACACACACACACATCATCATCATGATGTCAGCTCTTTCCATCCCGACTTCCCTGTCAAAGTAATACCTTCCCACTCACATCTTCACTCGTCATTCCCTCTTTCCCTTCCTCTTTCTTTATGTCTGGATTTGTTCTCTTTCCTGCTAAAAAAAAAAAAAAAAACAAGTTTGTTTAGATGCCTCGAAATAGGCTGCACTGTTGACTGTTTCCCCCTTGCTGTGACTTATCCTTTATGATTGATCATCAGTCTATGCCTCTATCAGTCTTAGTGATAGCTGGTCATTACATTAGATGGGGATGGCATCAATAAGTCAACAATAAAAATATTGCAGTTTGTTGGAGAATGGAGCAATGCATTATATCACAATGTCTCACAGTAGGCAAAAAAAAAAAAAAAAAAAAAGATTGGCGACAAGGTGACATAGTGGTTAGCACTGCGGCTTCACACCTCCATGGTTGGGGGATCAATTCCCACCCTGGGTCAGTGTGTGGAGTTTGCATGTTTTCCTAGTGCTTCGTGGGTTTCCTTCTAAAGGCAAGTAGATTAGGGTAATTGGTGTTCCCAAATTGGCAAGTGTGTGTGTGTGTGGGTGTGGACTAGGACGCTCTCCAGGGTGTGCCTATTGTCTGAAGTTTAATGGGATAGGTTCCAGTCTCCACCATGACCCTATATATATATATATATATATATATAGTATTATTGGTATAGAACATGAATATAAATTATTGAAAAGCAGATATAGATATTTGTTAATGCTAAAAAAAAATTGTGTGGATGCATAAACAAAACCTTATGTCCCATGTCTTTAAATGGCAGGCCACCTCCAGTATTTATACAATCTGCCTCTGAGTTGATGTTAAACCCGACTCAGTGTGAAGAAGTGCGTAAATCTCTGTTCTACAGGTGCTCCACATTTTCATTCCAGTTATGGTTAATCCCTCATGAACTACAAGATCACGATTTTTGAAATCAGTTGTGGACCTGCCACATGTGATCAGCAGATCAGCTCAAAGTCACCAGCAGGTGGAACGTTGGCAGAGCGCTGAAAGATTGCCTGTGATTGCATGTTTGGACTGTTTTGTCCTTTGTAGATGTGCTGGCTCTTTCATATCCTCCACTTTTCTGTCTCTACCTAATTAGTCTTTGGCTATAGCGTTAATGGTGCCTGCGATTAGACTTGATTTATCCGTCGGTGTCAGAATAAATGGAGACTCAGCAGCCGAGGATTTGTACGCACACGAGGCAGTTAGTCCTAGTGAGTTACAGTTCTAAGCGGAGAGGGAACGTTTCTAAAATTTGTACAGGAAAGAATAAAGGACAAAGGATTGTGTGTGTGTCTGTCTTTACAATGCTATGGCCAAACAGCATGCTCTTTGTGCTTTGTGTGCGAGTGACTCAAGCTGTCACTGGGTGTCTCATCACTCCCTCCATGTTTTGGTGGAGGTCTGTTCTCTCTCTCTCTTTCTCTATACAGTGCAGTGCTGTTTTCCTTTAACAATAGCAGAGCACAGACTTCAGGCAAAATGCACTCATCTGCCTGTCTCACTTTTGGCAGAATAGCTAGTTAGTGGTTTAGAGGAATGGAATCACTTTTGTCTGTTCAGATTTTCGTGAACACGCGTGCACATGTGATTGCTTGCCGATTGCACGAGAAGCATGGCTTCATATTCAATTAGATTGAAAAATGCCGCAAGCGTTGCTTCAGTGCATCCCATTCTTGGGTGGAGGATTTCAGTTGGCTACTGTGAATTTGTATCCTCTGTAATCATTGTAGGATTCTTTGACATCCTTTTAACATACTTATTATTATTATTTTACTTTATATGCAAGTATACAGTTATAATAACGCATCAGTTAAAATGATATTAAGCCATACAATTAGGCATAATTTGTACAGGATTGGATAATTAGAGTGACGGCTGCACTGCAGGCGTAAAAACTGCTAGCTACAGTATGCATCACTTTAGCTAAGCAGTAGTTGTAGTTTAACTTACCACAAGAAATGTAAGGATTGAACTGGATGGGACAACATATAAGGTATGAACGATGCAGTTCAAGCAGATGTAAAGTAACTTTAGCATTTAAATGAACATCAGCCACTATGGCATTTTAGCTACGCTAGCTAGCTTGTGGGTTGTAGCCATGGTCCAAACAACAGTCAGGCTCTGTTTGTTCTGCCCATTTGCACATTTATGGCTTAACTGGGGTTTAGGTGGAATCAGCTTTTGCCAAGATGGTGATGGTCAGAGCTCCTACAGTTGAGATCTTCAAAGAACCCATTGGTGATGTGACAAAGTGTTTTTTCTAGGTCATTTTATACGATGTATGGCTGGTACGCTCTATATTATCACTCTTGTCCAATCCGATTACCTGTTCAAACCTTACTGTATGTAACTAAATTTGAAATCTAGGTACTAAATCAAACGGTACTGCACTTTGGGATGGAAGGGTAGCCTTCTTTCCTCTAGACAAAATTATAGCCACTTATCATTGGCATTTGTGAACTAATAAATTGAACGATTGTTATTGGCTTTTTGGTGAGTCGTTTGGTGCTTTTATTCCCAAGGACAAACCATAGTGACAGTTTTTTTTTTTTTTTTACAAGACAGATGAGATCCTTTTAGTTCTTTTAATCCACTACTGCTGTAGCTCATCTGTTTGACCTGCAAAACCTTGCTGGATGCTTAAATGACATCCCCCTACACACACACACGCACGCACGCACGCACACACACACACACACACACACACACACACACACCACCCTCTTGAGTTGTTAAAATTGTTATTCTGATTGCTAGTGCTTCTAAAATCATTGAAGACTCCATGCTGGCATGACAGATAATTTTCTGGAAGGGGTCAGACTTTATTTTACAATCACTTGGCAAACTACACAATAGATCATAGCGCTAAATCAATTTCTGCCATTTGTGCGTTAGAAAGTGTGTGGGTGAGAGTTTCTCTGAGCACTAAGTGATTCTTGCTGGGTAAAAAGGATACACATACATACATACATACATACATACATACATACATACTGTATAGATTTATGTATAAGAATGTGTGTGTTCGTGCGTGTCTTTTTTTCAGTTTGAACTTTGGCATGTCTAGGTAGTTTCAATTGATTAAAAAGTGTATATATGTTGAGCATAATTGAACTGAGTTCATATTATTGTTCTCGAATGGCTGTCTGTTTAACATGTATGATGTATGCTAAGCAAAGTGTGAACATGTTTGCTTTTGGATATTTTAATTTTGTAACTTTTTAATATGAACGTTTTTTGTTCTTTTCTAATGTCACATTTGGTGAATCATAACACTAAATATAACCTGAGATAATTGAGATGTCTGCCTGTCTTCCTACTTCTGTATGGCAATGGGTGGTAACGCATCAGTCGGGATATAAATTTTCAATCTCCGGATGATAGGGATGGGGTACTGATGATCTGTGGAAAAAGGGATGAACAGTAACAAGATGAAAACAGGTCAGTTTTAAGTTTATTCCCAAAGAGCCGCTCATAAGACAGTACCAGATAAACGGATGAATAACGGTGGTAAATCAGTGCTTGCGATTATGTGCTCTTGCTATACAGTGAGACTATATACAAAGCCTGTCATCAAGCCATGCTTAAGCCCATGAGGAAAGCCTCTAACTTTAAATTGCTTAGCCATTTGATCAGATTGGATTCTAAATTGCTTTTAAGTCTCTCGACATAAAAGTATCTGTGCCTTATCCACCCCTGTAGTTCAATGAGGCTGAAAAGAATGCCTGCGAGGAATGCACTATGTGTTGGAGAGAATAAGCCTTTTTTGATGTTGCACGACATCCCAAATGAGGCATGTAATGCTCCTTCGCCAAGAAAAAAAAAAGAATAAAACCCTCCGCTTAGAACAGATAAGCGTAAATCTGAGATTGTTGTAGCACATTTCTTGTTCATGAGAATTATGATGTCCTCCCTAAAAAAACATTTTAAAAAAACACAGCACTGACAAATCTCTATGTTTGGCGGAACTGCATGTGGTGCAAGATCAATCCTTCACTTTCTTCTGCTTCTGTGAAGGATACCTAGAAGGGGCTCCAGACAATAAGCCCTCAGATCTCCATCATTACCCTACACTGTTTGATCTCTGTGGTTGAAAATCAAGTCCAGCATGGGTCACTTCATATGAGGCAGAAAGCACTGCATGCCGACCTCAGCGTATGGTGTGGACTCGTGAAAAACAGGAAAGCTGATTTGTTTTGTGAAAGCTTTTGAGATGAGGACGTGACCAGGAATTTCAGTGATGGATGGTGTTTCTAGTTAATGATATTCAGAAGGATTGGTCTTGTAATTAAATTGCTTCATTTTTTGCTCTCTGGCCATTCCATAAGGAATTTCTACAGAACCAGTCCCAGACAAAAACCAGCCGCTCCATGTCAGTCTGTTAAAATGTCAACCAAGCAAAGCTTGTACTGTTTATTAATAGGGGACTAAAAAAAGACTGTAGGGTGACTTGTGGCAGAGGAAGACTAGTGTGAAATAGCAATGTTGGATACTTCATCTTCAGGTGTACAGCCATTCAGCCATGCCAGCCAAGACTTATTACAGTATGTGGCAGCCTTGTAACACCTATGAAGCATGTGCCATAATTTCCTAAATCTGTATAGCTCTTCCTATCATTTGCATTCACTTGGACAAGAGGGGAGGGATGCAGAAGGAAATCTCATTACCAATTTGGAAACGATTTTGCACAGATATTTTTTTTCCTGAAAAGCAGAAACAATAGACTGTAGGAAATCTCTGACCCTGTGGCTGTAAGCAATTGGAGGCTGGTTTCTGATAGCTGATAAGTAGATTAAAAAAAATTGTATCTGTGAATAAAACACACGCTTTACTGGCAGACCTCTTGCTAATTATGTTCCGTCCCCAGTTAGCCCATGACCTTTCTTATTATTTACACAGGCCTTTGAAGTTCACTGGATGATTAAACAGAATACATGGTGGGATTATAATGAACCTGCTGTTTATATAGGAGACAGCCAAGCAATGTACTTATATATACTGTGTGTGCTTTATATATATATATATATATCTTTTTTTAGCATTAAATACAAAAAAAATAATAATCCTTATTAATGCTTATTTAATTAACAAATGGTTGGAAATCCATTAGTGAACATAATGTGTTATCATTGGCACATTCTTGGAACATTTTTACTGGAATCAAATATTTAACCATTTAATTAATCCAAGGTACATGATGGGAAAAATAAAGCTCAAAGACTTGACTTGAAAACAATAGATTTCCCAGCAATGTTTTCCCAATCTGTGAAAAAAAGCCATTTAACCATAAGTTACCATAACATTCTTACATTACTTATCAGCTTTTCTATTAGAACATGCAGAACATGTATTTTTCACAGTATTTGCTCATAAAAAATGATCTTAGTCTGTGATTTGAGGTTAGTCTTGGAAATTGTGACCTATTCGATCATTATTAAATAAATTGCTGATAATGTAATAAACTACATTATCTTTAGAGTCAAAGCTGTATTTTTGTTGACAGAAAATGAAAATCAGTTTGACATGATATGACAGAAAATAAAAATCTACCCTTCAGGTTTGTTTAAGTGCTTGATTAAAAAGGAAGAGCTTAGACATGATATAGTAGACATGACACACACACAGATATACTAGATACATATAGTACTTTGGTCAGTTTTTGTCACATTCCGAAAAAAAAAAGGCAATGAATGAATCACTTCCAGTCCTAACTATTCTCCTGTTCTGATTCCCCGCTTCCCTTGGCATCTTTTGGCAGTGGATAACGGGCATACTATTCAATTCAGCAGCTGATTATATTCTGTTCTATCCTGGTGTCCTGTGTCCTGTGGATAGCCATGGCACCCTGTGACACCTTCAAAAATGAATGGATGCAGGCATCCTGGGTGGGAAAAACAAATAGTGTTACAACACTAAACACATTTCATAGCTCCTATGCTGTCAAAAGTATTCCTTTTTTTTTTTTTTTTACTCTCCTACTTTGAATCTTTATTCCTTAGGACGATGATGTAGTATAGTGCACACAATTATTGTAGTCAGCAGCTTATGGTTTGTCAGAGAGCATGATAAGTATGCCTTCCAGCTTTCAGCTTATTTTTTTTCTCCACATTTTCTCCCTGATAAAATGGACTGTATGGTTAATTGTGGATGTTCCAGCTCTGTCTCTACAATTTGGTCCAGGTTCTTGAGGTTACTATTGATCTTTATTGATCGTGTGGCTGTGGCCTCACCTGCAGGCTAATTCTGTCTATTGCTTCTTCCACTGACATTTTTATTTCTGTGCCTCACCTTTATCGAGAAAGGCCATAAAGCAAACCTTCAAAGAGCTCCAGTCCTCCCTGGCCCTTGGTAAATCACTCTCCAGCCCAGGCACTTTATGGCGCAGGTAGACAAGCACTGAGTTCGACATCTCATGAAGTCATCCAAAGGCCAAACAACTACATTGATGTTTTATTTTTAAGAAAGTGCTCCACGAACATCACTGGGCTAGAAAAGACCATCAAAGAGAATCAGTCATGTTGAAAATATGCTGCAAAACTGGAAAAAAATTAATTGCAGGTATATTTTCAATAGATTCTGCTTTGAAGCTGCAAAAGCTGTTTCAAAGCAGAATACAGATGCACCCAGTAGAGATAATGTCACTGTAGCCCCTGTGGCACCAGAAATGGGGTAGTTTTTTTTTAATTTTTTTAGAAAGCTGAAGAGAATATTGGACTAAGAAGAAATGCACTGGCTTTTTACACTGACCCACTTTCCTAAGCAAGCATGTCTCTGAAGCAGGCTATCTTTTTCGGTCACTTCTCGCTTTGCTCTACGCAGCAGTTTTTTCTGCTGAAGCCATCAGGAGTGGCAATCATTTACTGTCCATCATCCTTGATACATTTACCTCCCTCTGAGTGCTTTATGGCAAACATGGCAAATGGGAATAGAGGAATATCGATTTAGGAAATGATCATTTTATTTGATGGGTTAGGGTTAGGGTCGTTCCTAGCGAGCACATTGTCTTAAGTGCTTATATCAGCATTAACTGAACTCTCCGGATTAAATCTTTCAAATGTAACACCATTCAAATGCTGTATGTTTCATCAATTGTTTTTTGAATACCTCAAAGTTCCTTACTGGTGTAAGTGAGTCAGTAAAATGAGTAATACTAAGTCATGGAATGTCCAAGCATGTTATATTGTCATTAAACATTATAATATTAAAACTGTAAAAAATATTTTGGAGTATACTGTAAATTTTACATAAATCTGACAAAATAATTTTCTTTCTAACAGGGCCCTGGGGCAGGTGTATGGGCAGCGAGTGTGGTCCAGGTGGGAGTCAGAGCAGAGCAGTGTGGTGTGCCCACTCCGAGGGCTGGACTACTCTTCATACCAACTGTCCACAGAGTGAGCGGCCTGATAACCAACAGACCTGTTTCCATGTCTGTGACTGGCACAAGGAGCTGTACGATTGGCAGCTCGGGCCATGGAACCAGTGTGTTCCTGTCTCCCTACGTAACCCTGCAGTAACACGGCCAGTGGTGTGCACGCGAGGTGAGGAAGGCATACAGACCCGCGAGGTGGCCTGTGTCCAGAAGAGCAACAGTGCCCCCGCAGAAGATACCATCTGTGAATACTTTGAGCCCAAGCCGAGGCTGGAGCAGGCCTGTCTCATCCCATGCCCCCAGGATTGCATTGTCTCCATGTTTTCTCCATGGAGCTTATGCTCTAAGACATGTGGTTTAGGCTTGCAGAACCGAATCCGATCTGTGCTCTCTCCACCTCTCTTTGGAGGCTCAGCTTGCCCCAATCTTACTGAATTCCAACCCTGTCATGAAGAAGATTGTGAGGATGAAGAGAGTATGTACAGCCTCAGAGTGGGATCCTGGGGGGACTGCATCATTCCCCCTTCACGCCAAGCCAGGCAAGTGGAAGAAACTCAGCCTGAACAACCTGACCAACCCAAAAGACCAGAAAGACCTGAACGAACCAAACGACCGGAAAGACCTGACAGACCCAAACGTAAGGACCGGCCGAATCGTCCAGATCGACCCAAACGTAAGGAACAGCCAAATCGTCCAGACAGACCAAATCGCCAAGACAGACCAAATCGCCAAGACAGACCAAAACGTCTAGACAGACCAAAACGCAAGGATAAACAAAATCGGCCTGACAGGTTAAGCAAGCAAGAAAGAAAACAAGCAAGGCTAGAAAGACAAGCCCAAAAGCGTAAGAACAAGGAGCTAAAAAGAGCTAAAGAGGAACGGGTAAGGGACAAAGATCGTATGAAGGATCCAGAGACACTAGAACTTATCAAGACAAAGAGGATAAAGAATCGACAGAACCGACAGCGTGGAAAGTTCCGGAACCTGCAAGTGGGCTACCAAACCAGAGAGGTGACATGTGTGCACAAGAATGGGACAACAACTGTACTGAGGTGAGTCTCACTTAAGTGTTATTCAAGTTAAGGCACATGTGGAATTATTTCATATATTATGCAAAATGCCTGTGCAACTTACAAATACGGTATGTACATGTCATTATCAAATTTAATCAAAGTTGTTATTTATTATAATGTTATTATTTTATTAAGAATTTTCAATGTATATATTTTTGATTTACTTATTTAATTACTCTTTGGTCCTCTTCAAGGCTCTTCATGGGTTCTTTTTACGATTATGTGTTCTTAGCTTACCCAAATAGTTCTACCTGAAATCCTTACTGATATAAAGACACTGTGGGGTTCTACATAGAACCTTCTTGGTTGTTTTCCTAAAAGGAAAAGTTGTTTTTCCTTTTATCTCTTCATCCTTCTTCTATAATAAATACACCAATAAGCCAAAACATTAATCCCACGTAACACTATCATAATAATTACATACCAATAAACTGGTGACAGGATCATGGACACCCAAGGCTCAATCATGCCCATGGGAAACAAAGTCCAGCAGCCTGATCTGATCCCACAGAAATGCAATCCCAATGCAGGACAAATGGTTGAAAAATGTCAGTGCCGTTCATGATAGAAAGGCACAAAAGCACCCAGTGCACCATAACCCGCTGTGCATGGGGCCCAGGAGGCAAAGAGCTCAAAACAGCCTACCCAGCCTCTGAACTCCACAGATCTTAATCTGACTGAACACCCATGTGATGTGCCGGTGTCTGAACCAGAGCACTCAAAAGATCCGTTGCCAGAAAAGGGTCCTACACAATACTGGGCATGATGTTCGGCATTGCAAGGTTATGACTGATCAGTGTACATGTTCAGATTTGTTTATTTATCATTAAATCCATTAATAATTGCCCCTTACATATGTTATTTAAATGGTGTGGAACATTTAGTTCATTATTGCTAGACACTTTGATCACATACTTGAAAATCTGTTAAAATGAAGCTAAAATATTGAGGAAACAAGCTTGTGCAATGTTTCAAGTAAAGTCAACAGTTATTTTCACCTCCAAGGTTGAGTGTATGAGTCCTGACTCAGGTCTGTGTGCATAGAGTTTGCATGTTCTACCTGCGCTTGGTGGGTTTCTTCTGGGTACTCCAGTTTTCATCCACAGTTCAAAGACAATTTGGTAATTGGAGTTTCCAAATATCCCATAGTGTATATGTGTGTATTTGCATGTGTGCCCTGTGATGGCATCCAGGGTGTACTCTTGCCCTGAGTCTACTGGGATCTGCGAGGCCTGTATGGGATATGTGGTTTAGAGAATGAGTTAGTGAATGAGTGTTGATCTTTTTCCCAAGGGGTTTCCTCCACATTCTCTGCTTTTCTTCAGCTTCATAAAATAGTCTTGGGGGTGGATTGGCTACTCTACATTGCCTGTAGGTGGGCAATTGTTTGTGTATTGTGAATTATGATAGACTGTTGTCCCATCCAGAGCGTATGGGTCCCATCCCACTTCATGCCCAGTAATTAAAGGAAAGGCTATGGATCCACCAGACCCTGATCAGCAAAGAATGTGTAATATTCATGATCATGAGTATTCGATAATGACTTATGAGTACTTAAGATACTCATAGTCTGAAATTCATCCGCTCTTCTGTGTAACTTGTAGAGAAACAGAAATTTGTGGATGTCTGATAGCATGTAGTCTAACTGTGGTGTACTGTAACTGTCGTATGAGTCAGATAAGAGTGACAGAGAAAGAGAGAGAGAAAGAGAGAGAGAGAGAGAGAGAGAGAGAGAGAGAGAGAGAGAGAGAGAAAGAGAGAGCAAATAAAAGTAAACTGCAAATGAGTGGGGCTTTGAAAATTTCCCCCAAAATTTGAGCCGGGTAATTAAAACACAGCGGGAGGTGAAACTCTGCCGCCTACGATTCTCTTAGGACCTGCTGAGAGAAACACAGTTTTAATCATTCTATGGAAAATTGGGTTTGATATCTGTTAATTAAAATTCATGGAAGTCATAACCTGATGCACATCTATCTTGACTTATGAAAAGAAAACCCAAGCAAGAATTTAGTACAGAATATAAGCAATGTTACAGTTTTTTTGAGTCTTAAAATTCTTTAAACTTTCATTATAGGTTTGATGAGATTCTATGATTATATACAGTAACATGTTGTAGAGAAACTCAAGTGTATGAACGCAGTGTTTGTTTAATTTGGGCAAATGGAAAAATCAAAGTGATAATCCATAGCATAGATTAAGGCAAAGACTGGAAGGTTCATGAGAGGCATACTGTAGCTATAATTATAAATGGTAGAACAGGTAAGGGTCAAGAGATCAAACACAGAACATGGAAATACTGAATAAACTGGAAAGGAAGGCTTAATAACGCATGAAACAATTGACTTCACATAAAGAAAAAAGAACAGGACTATTACTGTAAAACGCTGAACTGAGTACAGGTGCAGACATCACGTAACGAGGCCAATGAATCAACAATGATGGAGACAAGCGCAAAGGGCAATGTTCATTTCTATACAGTATTAATTTCAAATATACATAGTGGAAATAGCGAATTTTGAGCTCGATGCTCCGTATAAGGCCGTTTTGCAGAGATTAGGGTCACCAGGTTAATGGTCTATGAAATGACAAGCACTCTCTTTATGTAGAGAGGAAACAAGGATCAGAAGTAGTAAACTCAATATTGTATTACAAAATACATTTTGGATACCAATAAAGAGAATCAAAAAAAAAATTTACTCTATAGTGCTATAAAATCAGAAGACCTTATGTGTCAAAGTGGTATCGCCTGGTAAATTGAAGATCAAGCAGTAACCTCTATGTTCTTTTTCTTCTTTTGCAGTCTGTGCGATCAGCAAACCCTTCCTGTCACGTACCAAGCTTGTCTCCTCACCAAGGACTGTGAGGTGACCGAGTGGTCCGAATGGTCATCCTGCTCTAAAGAATGTTATGACTTGAATGGTCCTAAGGGACAACGTACACGTACTCGCAAAGTCCAGCAGTTCAACGTGGGTGGAGGAGCCGAGTGTCCCAGTCTGGAAGAATCCGAACCATGTTCTCCTCAGGGGGATGGAGTTCCACCGTGCGTGGCGTACGTAACGCAGGCTTTCACAATATCTGCAGAATAAAAGCACCTCCCAGGTGTCTGTATGTGGGTTCCTTTAGCCAACCGCTACTCCCCAGAAATTTCAAGCATTTCTTTTAAAATTGACATTGATTTAAGTCAACTATCGCGGTTACACCGTAAACACATTGTCCTCCCAGTAGGATTATTGATGTAATGGCATGCTGAGGTGTGTGTTTGGTGCTGTATTAACAGCTAACAGCAGTTTGGCCTGGTGTTAACAGTGGGGAGAGAAATAATAAGCCTCTCTTTATGCCTGTCATCTGTTTGGGGGGATTCTTTTTTTTTTTTGCAGATTGTGTGTGAGGAAAAACACAGACAGAGGAGCTGATGGAAGGGTTGGGGAGGGGAAGCAGGACCGGCGTGCTGGCATCCCGCCAACATGGAAGGGGGAGGTGATGAATGGGGAGTGTCGGAGAGGACAGGCAATGTGGTGTCTAATCTGATCTCCACCACAGATGGGCCAGTCCATGCTCTATCACTCACTGTCTCTCTGGGAGAGGACAGTGTGTCACTCAGAATTAGCCCCAGCTGGTCCGAACTCTCAATGAGTTGTGCCATGCGGGCAAGAGGACTGTCCTCCTGTAACCCCATGTGCGATTTCAATACTGTTTCTCACATTTATCCAACCCTGCAGAGAATTTTTCACTTTCAATACTGTCACTGAGCACAGCGTGATTTAAAGCTTACATCTCACCTAATGACCATAGTGGGATATTGTTACTTTTCATTCAGGGCTGCACCATTTACTTAGACTGTTACATTTGTCTTGTGTTCAGAAAGAAACTAATGGACAAGGGCTAAATGTGAGTAGACATCCATGTTAAATATAGGTCTAGCAGTGCTGTTAGCATTCCAAACAACCCACTCGCTAAACCATTAACCAGTTATCATGAACACAAACCAGTAATATGAACAAAACATATCTAACATGTAGAACTGACTCCAGTTACTCTCTATTCAAAAAAGGAAAAGCATGCATTGGGTGGTAGAAATCTCTAGACTTAGAAAACTTTAGGAAAATCCTTTGTTGATCAACCAGTGCTAACGCTCAACAAGATGCTGCCACCACCACACTTCAAAGTAGGGTTGGTCTTCTCAGGGTGTTGGTTTTCTGTCGAACATATTTTCAAATATGTACACCCTAGTCTCATCAGAGCTTTACTGAATCTCCAATGTTTTCTGGATATCTTCATAAGAACTTCATATTGCTTGCCACTGTCTCATGAAGCCCAGCTTTGTAGCATGCCTATGTTAGAGCTGTCCAGTAAAAATTTCTCCAATCTAAGCTGTGAAATCCTTCGGCTCCTTTACTGGACATTGATTGTTGTTATTCTGCCATTTTTTTTAAATACTGAAAGATGTTCTACTGGATACTTGGTCATCATGGTGATATTTGTTTAGATATGCTTTCCAACAAACTCTGGCAATTACATGACACTTGAATTGCATGCGCATGGACTCCTTTCAATGACCCGAGAGACTGGCAAGTATTTATGAGACTGGTAGCTCCTGGAATAATTTAGGGGTTTCAGACAAATGGACCATCTCAACTTCTCCAATATAAATTTGTAAATTATATAGTGGTTTAGTGGTTAGCACTGTTGCCGTGCACCTCCACATCCTGGGTTCAATTCCCAAGTGTGCATGGAGTTTGTGTGTTCTCAACATTCTTGGTGGATTTTCTCTGGGTTTTTTCCAGTTTTCCTCCACAGTCCAAAGACATGCAGATCAGACTAATCTGTGTTTCTGAATTGTCTGTACTTGTGTGAATGAGTGAGTAGTGGTATATTTGTAGTGGTAACCCTTCTTTTTCAAGACCTCTGCAATTCACCCTGCCATGCTGGCAGTCAAATTTTGGGTCACATCCTGATGGGAGGCAGCCCATTCTTGCATAATCAATGCTTGAAGAATGTGTATTTTTTATTTTTCCACCAAATGGACTTAACGTCTGGGGAGTTTCCTGGTCATGGACCCATAATGTCAATGTTTTGTTCCCTGACACACGTAGTTATCACTTTTGCCTTATGGCAAGGTGCTCCATCATGCTGAAAACAGCATTGTTAGTCACCAAACTGTTCTTGGATGGTTGGGAGAAGTTGCTCTCGAAGGGTGTTTTGGTACCATTCCTTATTCATGGCTGTGTATTTACAACAAGGTGATGTCATGGCTAAACATTTTAGCTAAACATGATTATCTAGCAAGCCCAATAAAATACAGTATTCAATATTGAGACATAGTGATGAACATAGCACTGTATTCTCTCATCTTTCCTCATCTTCATGAGTCTTATGACTGCAATGGTAGACAAACCCACTCTATAAAATGTAATTAAGCCACTGTCATTCTCATTGTTATTAAAGGTCAGCTTTTTATTTGATCGGCCTGGAATGGCAATTGAATTCATTTTTGCTAATGACTGACTATGGTTTCCTTATTATTAAACATAGGTCTAATATTCAATATTAAAACCATCTAAAATTTGCTGTATACTATATACTGGATACTAATGACCTAATTGTATCTGGTACAGTTTGTTCTGCATGTATTCTATTTAATCTGTCCAGTAATCCAACAGAAGTTTCTGGCACCTCAGGTGATTCTCCACAGATGTTTACAAATGGTTATGATGAAAAATGCATGCAGCTCATCCACCCACAACGTTTCAGCGAGCACAAAATACAGTTTGCCCGTTAAATAAGTCTCTAATTCCGTCTCTGTGGAAAATATAGCTCTAATTTGTTTGCAGCTGAAGTCGTGCTGAGTCAATGTGATAAATCTAAAGGTTTTAGGATCATTGACTGACAAGGCACAAAACGGGTTTAAAAACATTTGCTCATTAGAGAATCCACCATCGTGAGTATATATTTTTTAATATTCAGAGAAATGCAATGCATGGTATTGAGAAGGTTACAACATTCTCCAATTTCATTACTTTTTTGGCACACAATGTTCTATTTACTAGCAGTTGCTTCCCCAATGTTTATTGCATGCCAAATAAAAAACACATCTATGAGTCTATACATTTGAAATATATATATAAAGTTCATTTAAATGACTGTCGTTTGTCTTTTGCTCCCTGCAGATATACCTGGAAGACTACAGAATGGAGTGAATGTAGGGTGGATGTGCTCCTCAGCCAGCAGGACCGTAGAAGGGGAAATCAGACAGGATTGTGTGGAGGAGGGATCCAGAGCAGAGAAGTGTATTGTGTTCAAATTCCCTCAGACTCACCATCCAATCTCAGCTCCCTCAAGAACAAAGAAGGTAACATACAGGATTAATGGCTCACCTCAAGCAAACTAAAAGTCTCTTTATGATACTAAACACATTTAGACACAATAATGCAATTAACAGGATTACGGGCTTTTTCTTATATGTGATGATAGCTGGATGTTGAACATTTCCTACCTGAATATCTGTCTCTCTTTATCGGTATCTTTATCTCAGTTCTATCTATTGAGACCCGAGACAGCCTGAGACATGCTGTTTGAAACAAGATCAGATCAGACTCCAATATAAGTGATAAAGCGAGTTCTAGATAACATCTGATCCGGGGTAGATGTTAAGATAGTGTTTGAAGCTTAAGTGCACTTCACATCTACTTATTGCATTTAATACAAAACATTGTAATAGTGGACATTTTTGTTGTAAGTAGTTGAAACAAAACAGACACTTCATTGTGCAAAACCTTGTCATGAGCCACTATGGGTGAACAGATCTTTGACGTAAAGCAGTTCTTGTTGGTTACAATAAAGAATGAAGGGTATACCTTGCCTGGTATTGTTAGAAGCCAAAGCCCTGGAGTCAGGCTTGGGGTGGTATCTGAAGGCAAGTAACTGGGCTATTTGTGTAACCCAGGCACCTTACAAGGTTGCCCTCTGGTTGACTTTATGTAGAGAGGTATCAGGCATGTTTCACCTGATGGAGTTCTTTATGGTGATGGAGATCCAGGGAAGAATTAGGTGCCACTGAAGATAATAATTTGCTTGGGGATATCTAGAGATCTCATGAGAGGAGATAACATTTAACCAGGGTTATAGAGAAGTTGGTGTTCCCCATTTCAGACTGGTGAATGAATGAATGAATGAATGAATGAAAAAGATACCTCAACCATCATAACAAATAACAAGGAAGGAAGGAAGAATTAATTGAACGAAATAAGGCTGAAAACAGTCGCAGATTTACTATTCACAGATTTGAGTAACAGGCAATATTTATATTAACAAAATGATGGAGCAAGAGGATGTGGATGGTGAAAGACTTGGGTTTTAAAGTGTTCTGGTGAACTGGAGTGCTGTGCATGTGCTTAATGCAGAACTGTTAGTGTGGCGTGATGAGACATGCTGGTAAACAATATCTGGAAGTGAATCTGGGGATCAAGAATAATATTTATATATATAAAGTGCAGCAGATGAGAGTGGTATACATCCTACCTGTCCTTTCAGCTTTTGTAATTATTATTATTATTATTTTTTCTTTCATCCAAGACACAATAAAACCACATTTCAAGCAAGACAATCAAACCTGTCTCATGGGAGGTTATGGTGTTAAAAAGAGAACTTCAAACCCAAATTCATTAACTGTGATGTGACATGGCTGGAAAGATGTCCATAGCCCCATGCTGGGCACTAAAGCTGGTATCGTGCCCGTACTCTTCCATGCGTTGACTGAGGAAGTCCTCTGCCATCTGCTCTAAGTGTTGAACTGATGACCTCGTGCACAACTTCCAATAGCCACATCTGCTCCCGAACAGACAGTCAGAGTGAATCCAGAGAGAATAAAAGACATCAAATTAAAAGGACAAAGTGGTGCAGTTACACCTCTTCAGTGTCTGAGACCATTCTGCTATTGTTGAAAAGGTGCCATTTTCTCAGTCCTAAAGGCATAATGATGTGACAGTCTTGGCTTGGTAATGCAGTGGGACAGTGACAGACAGTAAAAAAAGAGTGTGTGTGTGTACAGAATGTGTGAGAGGGGATATTCTGCCAGTGTGTGTGTGTGTGTGTGTGTGTGTGTGTGTGTGTGTGTGTGTGTGTGTGTGTGTGTGTGTGTGTGTGTG
>JAQMYK010000021.1:8826900-8843361 GCA_030014345.1 Clarias buthupogon
TGTGTGTGTGTGTGTGTGTGTGTGTGTGTGTGTGTGTGTGTGTGTGTGTGTGTGTGTGTGTATGTGTGTGTGTGTGGGCTAGGCTTCAGGCCCTCACAACCCTGTACACAGGATTAGCGGGACAGAAGATGAAGAGGATGAATATATAGATGTGCACACACACCAATCATAGGTGGAAACATAGCTAAATTTGGCTGAATTATAAAAGCCAAGAGCAAAGAAGTGTATTTAAGAGCCTTTAGAGAGCCCAAAAGAGAAAAGCTCTTTTTGTTGAGCTAAGCCAAATGATCTCCCTCTCTTTGAAATGAGCTTCCCATTACTTCCCGTTCCAATATTTTTTTAATTAGAAAAATTGACCAATTGATTAAATATTGGTTGGTCACTTTGATTTTAAAGCCTGACCCAGTGTTTTCATAGTCCTCCAATATATTCATGTCCCAATTACCACCCTGTCACTCAGTACCTACCATCAATTGAACAGGGTGAAGGCTAACACATAGTTCCTCCAAGACACATGAAGGCAGCTATTGCATTTTTTCAGCTACCATTCTTCATCACAGCTGAAGACACTCAGAGGAAATTGTTATTTACCTTCTCCTTTATACTTAAAATCACACCCATGTTGGCTTGTGTCACACTGATTGATGGGGAAATGTGGGGGAAAATAAGGGGAAAGTGCCTCACCTCCTTCCCAAAAAGCAAATACCATTTTGGTCTCTTTGACTTCCCGCTGATGTCTATGGTGTCACCAGAATTGGAGCTAGAGATCTTTTTCTTTTCATTTTTCCACTTGGCAGTCAATGATATTTCATGTCAATCAGAATCTTTTAATATATGCTCTAACATCAAAACTGAAACTCTAACATAAATTATGTGTAGCTTAGCCTTTTTTTTTTAATATGTTGCTGTCATGTTCTGTCCCCGGATCACAACATTAAGAATTAAAATTAAATTTAGACCAAATTATTGCTATTTCTATCCACTGGGAATGTTGAAGTAAACATGAAGGCATCCATACAACGGATCATGTGACCAGATTGTTGAATTATTCAGATATCTTAATATTAATATGAATCAGTTACAAAAAACAGTACTGCAAAAAAACAAAAAAAACAAGCATGGTATATATTTTGTGCAAATTTAATCTGCTCACTCGCCCTTGGGGAATGACATCTAAACCAACCATCAGTCTTTAGCATACACAGTATGCTCGGTAAAATGGGTTGTTGTGGTTCCCATATGTGTCATTACCATGGAAATATGAGAGCTTTGTTCGAATCCCAAATCCTTCTTCAATCATTTGGATATTGTGGCTGGCTTCCTGAGCCCTAGTCATGAATGCCAAAAATGGCGCTTTTACATTTTACATTTCAAAAGCAGCTTGCGGCATTTTGCCGTGCCAACGAAAGCAGAATCCCCATCCAGCTTCCTGCTCTGCTGTTTGTGTCTCGTGAAGCCCTGCTTGATTTCCTCTCCCTCAATAGGGGGGCTGCCGTGTCTCATCTATTAACGTGCACCGCTCACAAGGAACCCGGGATGGAGAGATTTTAAGCAACCATGCTCCTGACGCTCATTCCTTCAACCCTGGCTACAGTACCTCATGTTCTCATCCTGTTTGTAATCGAAGTGGCTCCCTGTCGAAGGTTTAGCATGATGGCTTTGTTACAGCGCTGCCATACAGATCTCTTTTGCGCCACGGTGGAGTTATAGATGATGCGGAGCAAAGGGAGCTGCTTGCTGGCGCATGGGCAAAGGTACCGATGGCATACCGGCGCCCTAATTAGACTGGGGAACTCTTGAGTGAGCAAAGTGTGAACCATCTGGCCTCTGTGTGAATGATGTGCCACCTGAACAAGGTCAGACTGCAAGGAGAGTGTCATTAATCAGACTGGGTTAATGGGGAGGTGAGGAGGGAGACGTTTTGGAAAGAGATACGACCAGAGACAAGCTTTTGTCCATTGGAATGACATACAGCTGTGAGCACCGCAACAGAATGAGGTTATGCTGAAAAAATGTTATTTGTTTTTGAAGAGCTTTCTTTGCCTCAAAATCAGGCTAATAATGTATGACACACACACTCATGGGTACTACATGTCTTTGATTTTGCCCTACTAACTCAATTCAGTGAGTTCAACTACAATACCATTCCAACAAAGAAAAGGCTACTTCTTCAGTGACCTACATGAACACCAATTTAACAATTATAACTATGTCACTCTTTGGCAAAATGACAATAAATTTAAAATGATGACACTCGTACTTACCACCCCACTATATAAATGCAATCACACCCCCTCCCCCACACACATCTGAAGAAAGCGCTCCATCAATTCACATACCTTTTGACCACACACAGCAATTTGCATGTGAATGAAGTGCAGATCTGTCACAGAGCGATCCATCAGCGCTTTAACCTTGCTGAAAGTCACCTACTGATTTCTGCACATGCACATACTCACAAAGAATATTTGGAGTGTATATGAACAGAATAATGAGAAATAATGTATAGGTACTGTACAGTTGTAAACTAGAAGAATGGAAGCACAGTGGTGTAGTGGTTAGCACAGCGGTTAGCACCCCCCTTGGGGTCTGTGTGCATGAAGTTTGCATATTGTCCACATTCCTGATGGGTTTCCGGTTTCCTCCCAAGACATGCAGGTTATGCTAATTGGCGTTCCCAAATTGCCCGTATACAATAAATACAATGGGCACCATTGGCTTCCACTGGTTACCATTGGCCTCCACGGACCCTAGTTGGACTACATACAGTAGGTTCCTAGGTGGATGGAATGGAGGTCAAAGATAATCATATAAGAGCATTCATTTATTCATTCAAACTTCTTGATGTTGATGTAAGTTTACTCAATTTCCCAATCTCTGGAGCCGTGTGTGTACAGGATTCACTTATAAGAACCAAAAACACTTATATTAAAGCACGTAATTTATGCTTTGCATATATTTCAGGCCTTTAGTTTGAATAGCTCATGAAGTCATGACAGTCAATTATGTTGTAACAAAACTTTAAGCGTGATTTAAACTTGAGCTTTTTTTGTGTATGTGCTTTCTTTCTTTATTCGTTGTTTCAAATTCACAATAACGTTTATTGCGGTCTCCTACATGCAGAGCTTTCATTACTGTGCCTCCTAGCAAGTATTAAATTAACACACAAATCTCTAGCTGACAAAATGAGCTCTATAATCACTTTTTTTTTTTTTTTAATATGTGTGTTGTGTTGTTTTTTACAGCATCCCGTCCTGTGAACAATGATCTGTGTTTGGGGATCGCACCCAACACCACTCAGGTGTGTCACATCCCATGTCCGGTGGAATGTGAGGTTTCTGCATGGAGCGCCTGGGGACCGTGCACCTTTGAGAACTGTCAGGACCAGAGCTCCAAGAAAGGTGAATGTTTTAATTATATCCCGATGTACTTTTTAGAGCAACATTCTGTACCTGTCAGGGCAGGTTTTTGTTTTGTGCTTTGTTTGTGTCTACTGTAGTTTAGCAGTCATCACAGCGCATAGTCTAGTTTGTGTTTGATTTGTTCATCATGCATAAGAAGGAAAAGTCTGCCGCTTGCATTCTCAGCTTTTTCAATCCCAGACAAAATGGAAAAAAAAAAAGAAATGTAATCAGTGACTAAACCAAACCCAGAGGTGCAATGGTCCAGACCTGAGTCAAAACCACAGACAGGGTTCAACACAAAACTTCTGTCCCAATGGAGTGTCAGAGCTGCTTTTATAGAGATGTATTCCGCATCTTCTTACCATAAATCTGGAGAATAAAAAATAAAAAAAAAATCTATATTCTGTAGAGGTGGTACATGCACCAATTAGCCATAATGTTAAACGCAATACATTAAGCCCAGTATTGTTTAGGTTTCCCTTTTGCTGCCTTGGCAGGTCTGACCCCTCGGGGCATGGACCACAAGACCTCCTGGGGGTGTACTGTAGTGTCTGGCGCTGGATGTTAGCGGAGGATCCTTTGGGTCATGTAGGGGTTGCCGGATTGGTCATCCTTGGATTGGACTTGTTTGTCCAGAGCATCCTATTTTTGCTTGGTTGCAGTGAGATGTGGGGAATTTGCAGGCTAGATCAACAACTTTGCCCTTTGCCTTGAGCTCTTTGCCTGCTAACTTTGATGCACTGAGTCTTCGGATACCTTTCTGTCATAGCCATAATTTTATTTATTTCAGCAATTTATGCTATATTACAGTAGGTGTTGTGTGGGATCAGACCAGACAGGTGAACATTGGAGGCCCATGATACCATTTTATGAGGCCCATGATACCCATGATTACAATTTTATTGATAAACAATGCTATTGAATTAATCTTGCAGTGGTGTTAGTGTTAATAGTTAATGGGCATATAAAACAAGAATCCATTATTAAAGATGGTACAGACAACATTTTAAAATGGATTTCCAAAAATAAAATCGAATCAATTTGTGATTCCATATCAGATTGCTTATTGTAGTAATATACAGGCGTAATAGATTGGTTACACATGTTTACGTTCAGTTAATACCACACACCTACTGTATGCACACATGCAATGTACAAACAGCTGACAAACCCTCAATAGACTGACAACAATCTGTAGAAATTTCTCTTTTGTGTTTTGTTGAATGTTGTTGAATTGTCCGTTGAGAACTGTTGAGAGGTTGGTTCCTCTCGTTCTTGGTAGCAGACTGACGGGTTTGTTCTTTACGGTCTCAGCATTTAACACCTTCTGTGAGATAAAACCCTCCACTCTAACTCTAAGAGTGCATCATCTTTCCATCTTTCAATCAGTACACTGTGAGCTTATCTACTGCTGCTGGAAGGGATAATGCATTTCCACAAAAGCTTATGAGCTACTTTAAAGGAAAGGAAACAGAAGGAAAAGGAAATAAAAGCCTGATGTCAAAAGAAGTGCAAGACAGATTGTTGAATGGTTCCAGAAGAAAACAGTAAATGGGGTTTCCTCTTTTGTAAATCTCTTATAGAAGAGAAAGCCTGAGAATTGAAAAAAGTAAGGAATGGAAGGAAGTGAAGGCAGTCGCATCTTTTTGTTGGCTCTGATAGCACGGCTGCTGACCTGTGTACCGAATTAAACGTTCGGTATGTTTGCTCTTTCCGAAGAGTTCCAACTGGTAAAATGAAAGGAAGTTCTCTTCTCATGGATCTTAATGATGAATTCTTTCATCGTTCATGTAGCTTGTTGTACGCCCACTCTGTGTTCTGTGTAGAACATACGGCTGCCAGCATGCTCCAGTGCTCAGGGCTGAGTTCATTATGCGGGGAGCTGTGGGCTAAAGGAGACACGTGGTTTACTTTATCTTGTTTTTTTTTTATGATTCACACACATGTTGAGAGTCTTACACTACAGTACCTCAGTAACCACATATCAGCTTTTGGATTAGCCGATTGAGCATTTAACCCTTTTTTTTTTTTTTTTTTTTTTAATGCCAGAGGTGCTCTAGCACATGTCCAGTAAATCTACATGAATGTACTCTTCGAAGAATTCCTGATCTTTTACTTGAACCACAGTGATGTCTTACCATCACCCACTAACACCATCAACCTGTTTAGATTTGATTAGCAGCATGTGGCACGGCCTCCAATATCCCCCCCCCCCCTCGGCACAGTGAGCCAGTGTGGCTAAAAAAGGCAGATGGACAGACCTGAATTGAATTACCATTATTTATCACCAAGGGGTCATTCGGTTGCTTATTTGCAAAAGTTGAAACCGGCAAAATTTGCATGCAATACCATACGAAGACCATGTCAGATATTGCACAGCTACGCAAAAGACTTGAAAATGAAACGAACAGTCAAATGACAGACCAGTGCAACTAGATGCCGCTGCCACTGAAATAATCAAAGAGAAACAGCATGAACATTTTAGCCCTGCAGGCCCCCGTGACTCCCGTGCGGATCCTCTTATCTGGCTGAAACAATAGTATGAATTAGATTAGAAAGTCTGCTGAGATGGGGGGCTGGGGGACGATGTAAGTGACCTTGGACTATCTCTTAGTCCTAAAAGCTCTCATTCAAAGCCTATTTTTCTATGATGGAATGCTAAACGTAGTAGTTCCCTTGGAAACAAGCTGGAGGGATGAGTAGCTATGTTTCCTAGAATTTCCACAATTTTCTCTGCAGATACTTTTTGATTACACTAAAGTGTTACTAGAAGTAATAGTCACTCCATTCAGAGTGGTGGAACAGAGCAACAGAAAGGCTTTCGCTCTATCAGCAGATTGTGTGTTTGAATTCTGTCAATGCCACCATTATCCATCCATCCATGCTTTCTGTGAGGGATGGAGGACGGTAGGCATGGCAATGTTCTAACCCCTTTTATTTACGGATATGGGGGAGAGAGAACTGTTTTTTTTTCTGAATTAGTGTTTTTTAACGTGGTTAAAGATACCTTTGATCAATTTTTGTATCTGTATGTATAGTTGATACCATAATTGTGCACATTTGACATTTGGTATTCAGACCTCAGATGTACAGTAAGTACATGCTGAAGATCTACTGAGAGTGCTGGAGTTATGTCATAGTGTGGCGAAAGCAAATATGACATAAATATGACATTACTACTGTATTATGCATTTATAAAGGGATGACAGTAATGTGATATTTATGTCATATTTGCCTTTGCCAGACTCCAGCACGGCTCTCAATAGGACGTGAAGGACAAACCATGGGACATCATCTTATTCAAATACACTGCTTATCTCAAGACCTTATTTTTTTTAAAATAGATAATATTTAATTAATTAATATGTAAATTAATTCATACATGAATCCTTGGCAAGCTTATCCTTCAAACCATGGCCATTCTCTGCTTATAGTAGAAGTTCTGAGCTTTAATTACGCCATAAATATGCACCTCTGTCTTTAATTACTAATTCCTCTGCACGTGCTTGTGTTTATGGCTTATAGGTTTCAAATTGAGGAAAAGGAAAGTGTTAAACGAGCCTACAGGAGGCACTGGAAGCTGCCCTCACCTGACAGAGGCCATACCCTGTGAGGAGCCCAGCTGCTACGAGTGGCTGCTGCTGAAGCTGGAAGAATGCATCCCTGACAATGACAAAGAGTGTGGACCTGGAACGCAGGACCCCCAAGTGCAGTGTGTCAACAGCGATGGTAAGAGAGTCTTTTTAAAGCGGAACGTGTGAAGGGCAAAATATTAAATGGAGAACAATCCTTCCAGGCATTTTTGGATGCAGCCAGAGAAAATCCTTTATGGTTTGCTTGTGTTCCAGCTGGCGTCGTATTGTGACAAACCCAAATTGTTCAGCTCAAAGTGCTCTTGAACTCTCTCTACAGGGTCCCCGTTCTGGTCTGCTGCCGATTTCGGTAATTGATGTTTTTATACGGGCTGGTAGTGGTCTTCTATTGTTTGATTAGCCAAAGGGGGAGATTGTGAGAAGTAAGAAGAATGATTGAGGGCTTTTACCTCTGTAAAGTGTTATTGCACACTGTTGTAAACGACTGAATGAGAACAATATTGAATGAACTATACAATTGTAAAATAATAATAATAGTGAAGAGATTCATTAAAAAAAATCAACACAATACATAAAAATAATAAATTCTTTAATTCATAACCTTTCCTCTCACAATGCTATACAATACAATGAATTGCCACATGGGGAATAAAATGTTACTTTGAACCTTTGCACTTACAACTTAAAAAGCATTTATGATTCAACATACTGTGTTCATTTAATAAGAATGCATACAAGGCTCATTCTTCTAAGAGATGAATAAATTTCCACATTAATTAAAAAAAAAAATCTCATATATAGCACAAAGTATGAAAATCTGCTTTGTCCAATAGGTCACAAAATACAGTCCCGGCGCTCAGCAGACATGACTTTAAGTGCATCTCTGGGAAGTCAGACACCCAGACGTTCCTCTAATGCATATTTAATGCGATTTCAAAGGATGGATGCTTTGGTAGACTTGATGAGGGACCAGTGGGAGGGATAGAGGAACTTTACTGCAGTTTAATTGCAATTCTAATTTGTCCAATCTAATTAATTCTGTATAACAGAGAAGAGAGCAAAGCTGATTGAATATTTTCAACAATGAACCCATTTGAATGAGGCCGACTACTGGGAAGGAGGCTAGGAAAGTGTTGCAATAAATTAATTTCTTGTCATCTATCAGAACGAATTAACCTTAGATTATGGTGGATATGAGAATGAAATATGATTATCACACTGGGAGAATACAAATGCAGGTTATGTGATGACGTAGTATCTTTTTGCGGTTAAGAACGAAAAAAAAAAACTTATTGAGTTAGATGAGTGAATGAGCGAATGAGTGAATTATAAGCAAACATGTTGTAAATGTACTTTGCATTTACACATTTCACTCTGTGTGTAAGTGAATCTCGCTGGGTGGACATGGCAATTACTGGGAAATTGGACTTCGGCATCCTCGCGGCTAATGAGCACCCGGGGGAGGGAGAGATAGAGAAAGACACAGATGTGTGTGTGTCTACAGCAGTGTAGTGCATCTCATAATTACTGTCTCTATTTTGCACCACCAGAAAAAGTTCTACTTCCTGTTAAGGATGGTTTCACATTTTGTGAATTCTTTTTTTATTTTATTTTTTTGGTTTCTACCAGCTCATGTTTTACTTGTGAACCTGTGGGATGCAGCAACAAGAAGAGTCAATTGCATTTTGAAAAAAATAATACGCTTTTTTTTTTTTTTAAAGTAAGGAAGATGAAGTGCTAATGAACCATCTGTCATTTTATAGAAAGAACGTTAGAAGATTCGTAGTTATTCTAATAAAACATTTCATTGACAGCCTTATCTTTAGATAGATAGATAGATAGATAGATAGATAGATAGATAGATAGATAGATAGATAGATAGATAGATATGAGTTGGACAACCCTGGTTCAAATAAAGCTGGTGTTCTCTGAATTTTTCAATCAATATTGCACTTACAACAAACCTTCTAATTGCAAACTCGACTACCTAATGAGGTGACAATAATTAGGATGGGCAAGTGTGTTTTTATGCTTAATGTGTGCATATGGATTGGAGTATTGATTATAAGTTGATTGTCAAAAAAAAAAAAAAAAAGACAACTAGGGCGTATCCATATTCACATTTGTAAACTGATGAGTAAACAGTCTAGGAAGGTAATTTGCCCATAACTCCAAGACTTAACAGAATCCTTATTGCTTTGCATTGTAATAAATTCAGTGGTATCACCGAATATCTATTTGTAGTTATTTAATATTAGCATGAAAGCATGTTTAAACATAGTCTACAGATTAACATTAAAATTGCATGTAATGTACTGTATGCAATGTAAAAATGACCTCTGTGAACTCTAAATTTTACCCATACTGTATACTTGGAAGTCACACAGTGGACTTTGGCTCTTGCTCTTTCTCCTTTTCTTTCCCCATGGCATGATCCTGCTGTATTTTTATTGACTTGTTTAAATCCTGCTTCCCTGCTTCGGTGAGAAGTAATATGATTTGCTCAAGGTCACCTCTGTCTTTGTCTTTGCTGATGAGGTAGTACGTGTGTTGCTTCTATCCTCTGTCCCGGATCGGTCCTAGGAATCAAATTAAAGCTCCTCAAATTTAGCTCAACACTGATCCTGTTCTAAATATGCATACTGAAGTGTGTCCCTGCACCCCACCCCCCCCCCCCAAAAAAAAAACCATGCCCTTAAAAAAAACATCAATGTCAAAAACCAGAAGCGTAATGATTTTTTTTCCTGACATGGAATTCCACACAGACGTGTATCTGTATACGAGATGTGACAAGAGCTAACCGTCTCCCATGCTCCTCCCTCCTCTATTCCCTTGTTTCTTTCGTGCCTCCTGGGCTTTTCATCGATCTATGTTTTTTTTTTCTGCTGATGAGAATGGATCTGTTATGTCCCACAGGCTCCTTGTGTGTCATCTGACTCACTGGCTTTTCTGTCACTTTGGGCTTTTTTAGTGATCCAAGGTGAAGAAAAGCAGGGAGGAGTGTCACAGATCGATAGAGGGGCTATTGTAGAGCCTCAGTGGGTGTAGTTCCCAAAATACGCTTTGTGATGTTGTGATGACCTCTAACTCTAATATATATATAGATAGATATATATACACACACACCTTCTCCTTCACTGTTTTTTACTTATTATTATTAATATTATTATTATTATTATTATTATTATTATTATTATTATTATTGTTGTTTTAAATGTAAGACGTGCCCTTTTAAGAGTTCATTTTGGACATTTCTTGCCTTCTTGATGTGCTTTAGACCATTAGTTGTCTTGTGAGTCAATAGCCCTTTCAGTGCTAATACAACTGTACAAATATACATTATGGCAAGAAACACTTAGCAAAGAAAAAAAAGGCAGTCCATCATTACTTTAAGAAATGAAGTTCAGTCACCAAAACCATCAAGCACTAGGAAGAAACACACAGATCAATGGAAAACTGTCCTGATCTGAGTCCAAATTCGAGATTTTTGGTTCTAACAGCCATGTCTTTGTTAGACGTAGAGATTGTGAACAGACGGTTCATGAATGTGTGGTTCCCACCGTGAAGCATGGAGGAGGAGGTGTGATAGTCTGGGGGTGCTTTGCTCGTGACACTGTTGGTGGCTTAGTCAAAATTGAGGGCACACTCAACCAGTATGGCTACCACAGCACTCTGCAGCAGCATGCCATCCCATATACAGTTGTTTACATCATTTGTTTTGCAAAAGGACAATGAGCCTAAACACACTTCTAGCTTATCGTATGTAAGTCTAAAGAAGGAGAGTGTTGGATTGCTTCAGCAGGTGACCTGGCCTCCACAATGGTTAAGCATGATATTTTTCATCAAGATAAAAAATGAAATATGAAATAACATGCCTTTTTTTGCTCACTCGCTACATGCCACTACTGTACATGTTCGGCTACGGTATGTTAAGAGCTTATTCAGGGTGGGTCAAAGGCAAGACGGTGCTTAAGTTCTTCAAAAGGCTTATTAATTCATGTTTTCACACAGCTTGGGATCATGAGCTCTCCAGAGTGAACATCTGCCTCATCTAACTGGCAGCAGTCCAAGATGAGGAATTAGTTAATGTAAAATTCATGTACGGATGAACTTCAGCTGAACCTAAATCATGTACATTTGGAGTTTTCAACTGCTCAAGGCTACTCGTTAATGAAACATACGCATGAGGGATGTTGGATTCTCTCTCTTTCTCTCTCTCTATCTCTCTCTCTCTCTCATGTGTGTGTACTGTACAGTATGTGTGTAGAGATGTTTCAGAAAGAAGTAGTACCAGAGATCCTTACACTGTGTAATATTAATTTCATATTCAGATAGAGGCACTGGTGGCTCAGTTGTAGGTGTTTCGCCTCCCATATGAATGGCCTGGGTTCGATTCCCAGCCAGTGTCCAAACCCCAGCCACTGGATACAGTGCCGGTCCCAAGCCTAGGTAAAATGGGAAGGTTGCGTCAGGAAGAGCATCCGGCGTAAAACTTGTGCCAAGCTTGTATGTGCGGACCAATTGTCTGCTGTGGCGACCCCTTGCTGGGAGCACCCAACAATAACATAACAATGTTCTTCCATTCCTGATCATAATCACTGCCTTGTGTTTGTTTGCTTAGGTGAATTTGTGGACAGGCAAATGTGTCGTGATGCCATCTTGCCCATGCCTGCACTCTGTGACGTACCATGCCCGAAAGACTGTGTACTTAGCCCCTGGACGTCCTGGTCGCTCTGCTCACACACCTGCTCTGGAAAAAACACAGAGGGCAAGCAGACGAGATCACGCTCCATACTGGCCTACAACGCAGGAGATGGTGGGTAGCTCTTTGTGTTTGTTATTGGGTGTTGGGCCACCACAAGCCATGGAAATAGCTTTAGTGCTCCACAGTAGGGATGGTACATTTCTCTCAAACTGTACTGGAGTGATGAGTGCTGGTCTTCTGGAAGATATTCCCACAACTGATGTTTTGATAATGGATACATATTATTTATTTGCGGACATAAATATGGATTTACTGGAGGATTTCATGTATTATTATTATTATTTAGTTTAATTTATCCACCATGGATATGTATTTTTTTTTCCCACTGACATAGATTTATGTGAATAGACATGTGTAGATGTCTGAAAAACCTAGCAGCGTTACCATCCCCCCACTTTGCTTGGTTAGCACTATATCATTCTAGCAGACATATAAAAACCCCAGCCAGCTGAGGTAATGAGTATCCTGGAGTGTTAAGCGATTCAAGCCTCATGTGGCCCAGATTGGGGCTCGAGTGATTCATAATGGAGTGACGGCGAAGCGAGTGCCTCTGGGTGAAACTCTGTCCCTCTGAGCTGCCACTCACTGTCCAGGATTCCATTTTCATAAATATGCTATTTGAGCGAGTAGGGCTTCCACTGGTGTCTGGGAGCAAATCAACCTAGCTTCATTTCATATCGCAGCTAATGGCTGTGCAATGGCTCTCCACTAGACTTTCTCTGGCAGACCAGAACATGTCACAGGCAGGAGGAGCATTTTCTAATACAAGCATGAAGAGGAGCTCCTTTATGAATTATGGATTCAGCATGGATACAGTACGTGGTTACACCTGCATCGTGGGGTGTTTCCTGAAAATTTGTGTTGTGAGCCGTATTGTGTGCTTGATTAATCCGCAAAGGTTTTGGCACGCCGCCTGTACAATAGACGGCAAAGTGTCTGACAACCCAGTTGTGAACTGACTGCAGTGTGAAATTGTGAAGTTGAGCCATCTGGCTTTCTGAGACAGGATGAGGTGCTGTGCGTTAACATGAAGCTTACAACAATGTCCCTATAGATCACCAGCGAGAGAGTAGAAAGCGACACCTTTTTATTAATTAATTTCTTTTTTACTATGAACGGAACATGGTTGATTAAGTATTCTGAGCTATAACGTATACACTTTTGTTATGACATAGAGGATTAGCGTTCAGCAGGTGAGGAATTAATGGAGAGCAATGCTAATCCTCAAGCAGAAGTGTATAATTTTTTTAAGTATTGAGCTGTTTCGAGGGTAATGATTCGTAGCTGTAAAGAGGATCCTGTCTTTCGTTCTGTGGGCATGATGTTTAGGATTCGTAACATGCCGTGGCGGTGGCACCTCATGAGTGATGTGATAATGGTACAGTATATAACCTAGTTATAAAAATGAATAAAAAGACAAAAGGACATTATCCTGCACTGTTAAGATAAGTCAATTCTACAGTATTTCCAGCAACAAGCTCTTAAGGTGCAGTTTATCTATTCTTCTTTTCTCCACTCCAGCATTGATTGTGTTGCGGTCAGTGCTTACTGCAGGGCTAATGGCTGACCTATCAGTTGGAGGTACTTTGACTGGAAGACTAATGACCAACAGCAGGCAGGGGTCACCTGTGGCCCATCTGGGTCCTTCCTGCAGTCCATTTTCTCTTTGTATATCTCACTTTGGCAAGCTTATTTTCCCAATAGTCAACCCAGTCTCGTATAAAATCCATCAAAGGGAAAGACACAAGTGCTAATCCTGCCACTCCTCATAACCGCTGAAAAAATGTTAAGTGGGTTGAAGCTAAAAGAAAGTGAAAAGGCTTTATGTTTCACATTTGAGTCATTAGATCCACATGCTAGGTTTCTCCTCTCTCATTGTCTTGAAGAAAATTGGATGAGGAACAAAAGTAACAGATGGTTCGGGTATAATCAAATGACACTTACCATACTTGTCCAGAGCAAAATTTCAATGTTATTATTATTATTATTATTTTTAGCTAATAAGCTTAATCATCAGCTTAGTGCTTTAACTACGTTGGGTCTTAGCTCATTAAAAGCACCTTTTGATAAAGCTTACAGTTAAGTATAGGTTCTTAAGGCATCATTCCTATGTGAAGAGAGTTCAGTCACATTGTCTTAATTATTATTATTATTATATACTGGTTAGCACTGTCGCATTGTACTGTACCTCCAGGTTGGAGGGTTTAATCCAGCCTCCATTTCCATATTGGCCAAGAAGGTGTGCACCTGTAGGTTGCAAGAAGGTTGGGGTTCTCAACAACATACAGTATCTTAAACCTTTTAAACTAACATTAAGTCATAAGACACTGCAGCCAACCATCGTTGGAACTATGAATTTCTTATCACTAGTGTAAAATGTAAATTTGCATTATATTTAAAAATTTTGCACCAAAATTTTAATGTTAATTTCAATGTTAATTAAATTACCAATTAAAAACTCTGTACTACCTTTTTCATTTTTGGCTTTCCTCACGGGTCCTAAATGATCTGAAACCTGTGATAAATAACTGCTTGTCAAGTATTCAAGTCACTATCAAGTCATGCGTCTCATTCACGCATCTTTGCACGAGCCTAATAGTGTTAATTGTCATAGTTTCCTAATGACTCCCATCTGCTACAGTTTTAATTAAGATCTGAATTGAAATATTATTCATTTGATTTCTTTTCCCCTATTAGTAGATAAAAAGTATCAATAAAATACAAAGCTGTTTAAATTTTAATGCTTTTGATGTTTTTACTAGGTGGTGTTCAGTGCCCCAACAACAGCGCTCTGCAGGAGGTGCGCAGCTGTAACGAGCACCCTTGCACCGTGTACCACTGGCAGACGGGTCCCTGGGGCCAGTGCATAGAGGATACATCTGTTCCTGCTGCCAACGGCTCTCTCACCCGCAGTGGAGCTGGAACCACTGGCACCGAGGCTTCCTGTTCTGTTGGCATGCAGACCCGCAAGGTCATCTGTGTACGCGTCAATGTGGGCCAAGTGCCTCCCAAGAAGTAAGAGGAAGTACTGATGTGCTGCCTTTTCTGTTCTTTTTCTTAATTTTTGGGGTTATTAGACATGGGATCAAGGCCAAGTCAAGAATGAGTCGAAATGAAAGTGACATGGGGATGTGAAAGCCATTCTTTTAATAATAAGTTGGTACCTCAAATTGAATAAATAATAAAAAAGCAATAGCAATACACAAAACATTAAGGACTCAAGTTATCTCGCCCAAGTAATTGGTCTCTCTACGCAGTGCAAACTAATAATTTGTTTTGTTATGGCTCTGTCATCCAGAACATAGACTCAAAAGATACGGCAATATCTACACAGGAAATTTCTCCATATTGAGCCTCAGTGGGTTCTTAAGCTGGTTTTCCAGGCAGTCTATTTAGATGATAAAAATTGCTCTCATGCCTACAAGGTTGCCAGATTTTTTAATTTTCTCCAGATGTGTTTTTATTGCTTACAGTAATACTATGTAAGAAAAAAAGAAAAGGATCAATTAAAAATCAATGAATGAAAAGAAAAACACAAATGAACAGATGAAAATATGACAAACCTTAATGTTAACATCTAACGTTATTCAAATATGTCTTTCTCTGGGACGAGGATGAACTCTCTTCATTATTATTATTATTATTATCACACTGATTTATCATTACAACTGTTTTCAAACATAACAATATGACTTCCACCCACACCTCAGTGGTAGTTAGCTTCTGGGAAAAAAAAATATTAAAGTACTATTTATTATGACTACAGATATAGATGTTAGCTGAGCAGTTTATTTTATACATAGCCTTTACTGTAGAATTAATTAATTAAATTTCAAGAATATTGACCACCATATATTGTATTTATTAGAGATTGTAAATTCTATTAATTTTCAAGCACATACGTACTGTAGATCTGCTAGACCTACCTCAAGCTGTCTGTAAGGCGGGGAAAAAAAATCCTATTTATTTATTCAGTTTAACAGCAGGATGAAGGGCGTCACTGGCTGTGAAACAGGGAGCTGCCACACTCACCTCATGCTGACTATGGAAATGAGCTCCACTTTCTTTTTTTATGTTATTTTTGTCCTGGGTTTTACCTGCTACACACGTATGCATTCATGCACATAGGCACGTATGCAGGAACACACAGAGAGCTTTCTTTTAGACATCACCTAACACTTGAGCCTGCAAGAATGCATCAGGTCTCAAAGATCTCAGTTAAGATGTATCCTGCTTCCTGCTTTTTTTTATATGTAAGAAACAATGACAGTAACAGTGTTACTCCAAATGTTCCCAAGGCGTCATATACATATACAAACATAAATCATAAATTATACAAGCTATGGCTGCGATTAACTTGACAAAAACAATGTAAATGTAATGTTTTTTATAATGAACCTTGCTGTTCAGCACTCCTGATGATGATTATGGGAAGCCATTAGGGTCAAACTTGGTCATATGATTAATTTGCGTAAAAAAAAAATAGCAATGCATTAAAATCTCTAGATTAATCACATGCCTTAACGCATTAACATTGGCAGCCCTATTACATATATGACAGTCAGTTGTTATTTTGGAAGACATGTGCATTTGCAAAACCCATCAAACACCATGATGAAACTCAGTGGCGGACTGGGACAATAATTCAGGCCGGGAATTTGACTCCACTCCCAGGCCACCTCTGCTGCTGCAGTCACCA
>JAQMYK010000021.1:8844358-8865594 GCA_030014345.1 Clarias buthupogon
CAGTATTGTTGTAGAATGTAGAAAATAAATCACTAAACAAAAACAAAGAAATTTGCAAGTGACCCCAAACTTTAGAACGGTAGTGTATATACAGTATATATATATATATAAAACATTACATTTGTACATAACATCCTTTGTTGTCTTTGTCTTGGGATTAAAAATCTGAATCCAGCTGCTTGCTAGTGTGCTTATGTATGCTTCTTGCCATCTAGGTGCCCTGAGAGTCTGCGTCCAGAGACAGTGAGGCCATGTTTACTGCCATGCAAAAGAGATTGCATTGTTACTCCATACAGTGACTGGAGTCCTTGTCCATCAACCTGTCAAGGAGGTACGTTGTTATGTTGTTCTAAAATCCATAAGCCATAACTGTTTATTAACCCCAGACATAGCATGCACAGTATCTGTATTTTAAGCTAATCGTGCACAATGTTTTATTTCCTTTCGGGATAATATGACAGGACAGATGCAATAAAATAAATAAATAAATATAATAATAATAAAAAAAAGAAAAGGCTGTAGTGTTATGGAGGCGAGAGGTGAGAGGGGGGTTTCTGTGAACAAATTGATAATTAGCTACTATCTGTGTGTTCACAAAACATGTAAAGCAGCATGTTGTTCACACAGTGACAGACTATCACGTCTATAAAAAGAGACTGTTGCCTGGCAACTCAGGCTATGCGAGGAATTAGAACAAATGCTCTAATAAGCAAAGTGGAAGCTGATTTCAGCTACTTAAGGGCTCCAGACGCTTGTTAACGCCATTCATATCGCATGCACTCGTCATTCCAAGGAGTGATTTGTATGAAATATTGACACTGAGATCCTTTCAGTTGATTCATCTCGATAAAACTCTCATGATTTTCCTCTCATTCCAAGTGGGAGAAAGAGATGAAAATATTTGACATTTCGATATGAATTGCTAATATTTATTTTTCATGCCTTTTG
Source organism: Clarias buthupogon (assembly GCA_030014345.1). Lineage (NCBI taxonomy): Eukaryota > Metazoa > Chordata > Actinopteri > Siluriformes > Clariidae > Clarias > Clarias buthupogon. The sequence continues at coordinate 8,845,307 of JAQMYK010000021.1, forward strand.
ATTGTAAAGTGAATGTGTAGGTCTCCGTCTTATATTTCTGTCTTCAACTCTGCCTGAATCTAGATTTAACTTCCAAAAAGTGTTATTATTTTTAGGGAAAAATGGGTTGCAGTGTTTATTGGATTTTATGAGAGTTTTCTCCATTGAGGTATTTCCCTAAGCCTTGGCAGTTAACAAAAGTGGGTCATCATGTGCACAGCATTTTGACATTCATAATATTAAAGTGAGGAAATAAAGTGCGGAAAAACATTAGAAAGGTAACATGTAAGAAAGTGTGCTTTCAACCATTTAGAAATGCATGAACTGTGCTCATAAGGTGCAAATCAGAAAATGATTAAAAAATAAAGGGGAAAAAGTAAGCAAAAGGTAGCATGCAATATCATGCAAGTTCTTTTAGAACATGTGACTTGGACTGAGACATGCTGTTCTTCATAGGGTAAAAGTGTTCAAGTGACAGGATAATGGGAGTGTTGATACAGTAGATACAGTACACGATTTTCTTAGTGTTGTAGAGATTTGTAAATGATTTAAGTTATGTACAGTATCTGTTATATACAATACAGTGCAAAAGACCTTTACGGTGCCTCCCCTCATGTTATTAGGTTTTTCTTTTAATGTAACAACCTCAGCAGCACCCTCATTTCCCCTCTCATCTGCTCCAACCACTCAGCATTCAGCATCACCAGTATACTATACTGTATACACAGTGTATAGGATACTATCACCGGCCTGATCATCTGTCATCATCTGCACTTTTTTCTCACTGGTTTATGCCTTAAATTAGATGTTTTTTATGTTTGAATGATTCATATGTCACTGTGACCTATTGTAACAAACAAAAAAAGAAATTCCTCTGAAGTAGGTCAGGTACAGGAACTTGAGTAACAATGAAAGCCAGAAAATTGCTAAAAATGGCAGATCTGGGTGGAATAATGAAAATGAACCCAAGATTTTAGAAAGACACAATAGCAGAACAGAATAGAGAGTTAGAAAGAAAGAGATAAGAATAGAAATGGAAAAGATTAACACCCAAATAAACTTGGTTTCGTGGCATGTTTCTGATTTTGAGAGATTCGAAATTACATGGCCTGTTCATTTAAACATCGCATAACGAATACACAGATTATGTTTTTACTGCTCGAAATACAAATCTGGAAATGAAATTATGAAAATTAAATAAAAAATTAAACATAATGCTTAAACCCTATGGAAGAAGTGATTTCGCATTTTGTAGGACAAATTTGTGTAATAGTAATAAATACATCTGTGCAATATCTTTTATTATTGTATAAAGTTATTGCATAGTCTTAAGCCTGAAACAAAAAAATATTGCATCTTCCTTGTGCTTCATGTTTTTTTTTTTAAGTAATACAATTAATTATAGATGTTTACAGTATGTCTCTTAACATCTCTCCTAATACATATAAAATTTAAGTAGACTTCCTGCAATGCTTAATAACAGGCATAAAAAAACTTTTTCTTAGAATTGTACAATTTAACACACCTTTTAACCATTTGCTTTAGCAAACATTTCATTAATTACAAGGTTTACCAAAACTTCATAGCATCCAGGTCCTCCAACCCTTGTTTTTCATTTATTGGAATCTAGTGACTCTGTATTGCACCCTGTCTCACAAGGTGGTGCTACAAAGAGGAAGCAGTCCAGAAAACGAATAATCATTCAGCTGCCTGCAAATGGAGGCCAGGATTGCCCAGAAGTGCTTTACCAAGAAAAGGAGTGTGAGGCACCCTCTGTCTGCCCTGGCTTTAGGTGAAAAAACAAACTTTATGTCAGTTCTATGTGTTGTATACAGTATATTCAGAAGTGGTTTCTAGGATTATTTATATGATTGAAATGTACTGATATTAAGGTGGAAAACGCATAAATGGAGGCGGTGTCAGTTGGTGCCATGGTCAGTTCGACAGGACAGCCCTGGAGCTCAGGAGACATGTGGACCAGGCCTGCAAGCCAGAGGTAGAGAAAGCACAAAACACTGCATGGAAACACTTTTACAATTGGATCACACTGCACTACACTACATATACTGTTATATCAATTCAATTCAATTTTATTGGTATAGCACTTTTAACAAAAGTCATTGTCACAAATCAACTTTATAGCTTTTATATGGATGAAAGCTTAGTTAATCAATACCTTTTGCCAATTAGATTCAAAATCCTAAACATGGCTGTCATGAAAATGTTATTTAATGTGTTTTGTTTTTTTTTAAAACGTCTAGCTGCAAATGAGTACACTAGGAAACTGGATTGATGATGCGTCCTGTCGAGTGAATATCAGCATATACTAGCATTACGCTGCTGACCAACATTTAGTGACTAACAGCTAGTATAATTAATGACCATTAGAGCCAGAGGCGCTATGCATTTTTCTTTTTAAAGGGGTGCAATTTTGTGACATTGTTATTGACAAATCTGACGAATTAAATAAATTAATGATAGCAGAGTGCAACAAGCTAATGTTAACACTAATGTTAAACACTTAGTTGAGTTAATCGCTGATGCTAAAGACACTTTACAAATGAAAATTTTGAACCTATGAGTAATTTACACTCCGTTTTGTTCCTGTGTCATGAACTGAGATTGATTCTTCATACCTCACACTGCTGTTAACATGACTGAAGTTGTGTATCAGCTTATAATATTTCCTTTTGACTCCTACAGAAAAGCACCTTAGGCTTCAAATTAGCATTAGTAAGCCTAATTAAAACCTGCTGTGAAAATAGAATTTTACAGTTTTTACAGCCACCAAATCTATTAATTTTAAATTGAATTTGACAGCTTTGATGTACAGTAGAGTGATGCATATACAGTAGCTAAACGTTCCACTTCTGGTGTGGTCTATCAGAACTCATGGAATGCTTCCTGTCTACTAAAATGACTCGGTCAGAACTAAATATTGTGTAATGGGTTTTATGGTCATCTTCATACTGGATGCTGTACACCTTATAATGTAATCTTCAAGCCATCCTCAAGGAGACGTCTATCAGAAGGTGAATGAAATGCATCTGAGAAAAGAAAAAGGCTGTATGTTCATTCTCCGATATACTGTATGTACTGTTTTAATGCTGCTTGTTGCTTATACTGTGGCTCTTAGAAATACTCCAACTAACAGCACAGTAAAACCATTTGACATTACTAGTTTGAACAGTGTCTTATTAATCTGGCCGGTTTCATCAAAGTGAGTGTGGGCATTTTGGACAATTAAAACAACAAGCTGGCTAATAAAGGTTCAGTAAAACGTAATGTGGATGCAGAGACTAAACTCTAACCTGCTTACCGTCTGTGCTCTCGCGTTCAGGATGTGCAAACGAGCTTATGCCTCTGTGGGGAATTGTGATGTTTTGAGCATTTGAGAGTAAGGGAGAGTTAGTTAGCATCAAAGCGCTACCTTGGGCTGTTCTGCATGCAACATTAATCTCTGTGGAAGCACCACAGGAACTAAAAGACCCTCCACTGAAATAGGTTAAGAACAACTCAAATGTGGTCTACAATTCAGCTGTAGGCTTAGGACTTCTTTTTTTATTTTAAAGGAATCAAACACATTAACCTACCCAGTATTTAGTAGATCAGGGAGATGACTATGCATGTCATTTGTTGCGTTTGAGAATAGACTGTTTGTCTCAGTGCATAAAAGTCAAAGAACTAAATTAAATTCATGTTAATATTTACATAGTATAGGGTATAAGCAGTGCATTGTATTGAAATGACAGCCAACTAACATAAGTCTTGCTTTTATTTTAATTTTTATGATGCCATATACACATACACAGTCACATACAGTAAATAGAAATAATATCTATAAATATACACATCAAAACTTTAAAAATGTGATCTCTGTGACTTTGATCATGGCAGGTTTTGCTAGTGCTTGATTAAATATTTTAAAAAGCTGATCTTCTGGCATTTTCATACCCAATAGTCTCTTTACACGGAATAGTGCGAAAAATCATCCAGTATAGGCACTACTGCAATATTGAATTGCAAATATTCAAGATATTTTCCCTTCCTACAGTAAAATGTCAGTTTTGGCAATGCTGTTAAGGATCACCTTAAAACATCACCTGGTATTTTTCCCATCCCATACTTTAAGTGTGTGCCTTCTGTAGCCTCAGATACCTTTTCTTTCCTGACAGAATTGGAAACTGTTGTGTTCTTCTGCCGATCCACCTCAAAATTTAAGGAATTGTAATTTTTTATTGTAATTTTTGTTTTTATAAAATTGTATATAATTTTAATAGTAATTGTCACAAATCCCAGATCAACAGGTGTTCATATTAAAGTAGCCGGTATTTGTATTTCCTTTTTCCAATTTCAAATATTAACATTCGAATGATGGATCACATTTAATTTATCATTATTTTATTCCCCCTTCTTGAAAACACTTCTTGAACTTTATTATTATCATCATACTGCACATAAGACACGCAGACACAGTAGCAATGCGCTACAGACTCACCTGCTAAGCTTAGGAAGAGCTTGTTTCCTTAATTAATGTAGTTATAAAAGTGCTAAGAGTTTAAGTGCTTGTGAAAGACTATAAAGGACTAGAAGAGTCCATAAATGAGGACACTTCAGCGGTAATAAACGGAAAGCATCAAACTAGAGCGTGAAGTTTAAGAGGCTATCTGGACATTCTTTTTATACTTCTATTAGCAGCATAAAGAAAACGGGCAATAGATACTCCAGATCGGATCATAAGGCAGACTTTTAGCAGCTCTCTCTCCATTAGGCCTCATTACCTGTAATAGAATCCTGGCAAACGCAGACACGGTTGGAGAGGCAATCCGATTCAAGACCTTTTATTCTCTCATACGTGTGTGCATCCATTCAACTAGTCAATATGCATTACACTATACAGGTGCTGATCCATCCATTGCAGTCGGTTTTTATTTCATAACTCTAAACGAGGCTGTTTAAATAGTGCAGTGTTAAAGTTACTATAACGATGCATCACTTCATGAAACGTTTTTATGTATTTTTTTTTAATTCTGTTTCCGTCTCTCTCGTTCAAGCTGTGTCTTGCAAGAAGCAGGACGGTGGACAGGTGGACATCCTGGCCTGTTTGAAGCTGGCTGGTCCTATGCCCCCTCTCACCCAGGCCTGCCAGCTTCCATGCCAAGATGACTGCCAGCTGACTGCGTGGTCCAAGTTCTCCTCCTGTGCTTCCGATTGTGTGGGGGTGAGGACTCGTAGGAGGGCACTTGTAGGTGAGTGTGTTAGATTTCGGCAACCTTGTTGGCAAATGGCGGGATATTTTTCAAATAGTCAAATTGGTGTTTCTTGGGTAATAGTATACTCCCAGGACCAAGTCAAAATATCCATGATGGCTTCAACAAATAGTCTTAAAATGTACATAGTTAAAGGACTTTATGACCTTCTCTCTTTTGCTATGTATGTGTGCATCTGTATTCGCAACTGGGAAGCCCAAAGAGAGACTCACATGAAGTATACTGTAATAAAAGAATAAATAGATTAACCAAAACAGAAATGAAAACAGGTGACATTAAAAGCTGTGTTTCTGTCCATCACAGGACACAAGCACCCATGCTCAGTCACACATTACAGCCAATTTAGAAGCACCAATCAACATACATGTACTTCTCATGTCATTGAACTTTGGAAAGAACCCAGAGTACCCGATGGAACCCCATCAACATATGGAAAAGATATCTAAATAGAAACCATGAAAATGCATTAAAATATATGTAGCTTGTAAATTAATGTGATTTTATCCCTTTACAAGATGTGTGTACAGTATGGTATGTAATAATAGTCACTTATTGATTACATACTGTATATATTATAAATAACATTTGTCCAATAGTAGCATTATGTTGTCCTTGATAATAACAAATGGTGCACCTGTGGGTGTAAACATTTTTTTATTTTATTTATTCAGCAGGACTTAATGACTGATCTTGCTTGTCAGTTTTTCGGGTTCTTTATTTGTTTCCTACACTGATTTCAGTTCCCTCTGAGCTGAGCAGTTTTGCACCATACAGTTTGGAGTATTCATTTATATGGCTGAATAACTCTGCAGTAAACTTCTAGGTTATTAGAACACAGCTTACATCATAGAGTATGTTTAATCAAATCAGAAGAAAGAAAGCTATGAACTGGAAACTCTAAATTCTAACCAAAAGTCTCCAAAAAAAAGTCTAGAGGCATGTAGCAGGTCTGGTACAATCCTGAAATAATTAAATATCATGTAGGCGTAATGACTTGATAATTATGTGGTGAAAGTAAATAGTGTTGCTGCATTGGGTGAAGGATCTTGCTGATGATTCAGTGATAAAGTTTTGAATCTTCAATAAGTTAAAAGTGCCCATAAACTTTTTTTTCCTTCAACCTGGTATAAGACCTCCACAAGTCTGGCAAAAGATAAGTTTGAAGTTAGAGTTACGATTGGGGATAGAGGTGGCTCCTTATAACGTAATTTCCAAACATCAGCTGTGTACATTTCAGCATAATTTACAAGATCTTACCAAATACCTTTATACCCATTCTCCAAAGGTACAGTAGTTTCAAACTGAACAAATAGATCAAATTGTCACAAATTGGCCACAGGATTCCATAAGGTTGTATTAGGTCATTTGAACTTTGAACTTTAGTGACACAGCTTTAAAATGCTTCATATGTTTTTGTTTTTCATACGCTAAGGTAAGAGTAAGAAGAGAGACAACTGTAAGAACACTCAGCTGTATCCTCTAAGCGAGACCCAATACTGCCCCTGCAACAAATACAATGCTCAGCCTGTGGGCAACTGGTCTGACTGCATCTTGCCTGAGGGAGGACGAGTTGAGGGTATCCTGGGGATGAAGGTCCAAGGTGATATTAAGGAGTGTGGCCAGGGCTATCGCTACCAGGCCATGGTGTGCTACGACCAGGATAACCGCCTTGTGGAGACGTCGCGGTGCAACAGTCATGGTAAGATACTAAAGCTATGCTATGCTCTACACAGGCACATTTTTGTGTTGCATATGCACAGTATTTAACCCTCTTTTACTTTTAAATTTGTTTGTGTTACAGCCCACAAGTCAAAGAGACCTGATTAGAATAATATTTCATAAGTTTACACAAAATATCTCATAATATTGAAGAAGAAAAAACAATCATCTGGCAATAAATTAAGCAACATAATCAGATGAATGGAAAGTGGTTTATACTAAAAAAAATCCCAAAGTTTGTCAGTAAAAGTCAGTGACTTGATAAGGAGGGCATAGTCAGTGAAGCGAAGTATCTTTTAATATGATGCTACCACCACCATGCTTCAGTGAATATGATGCTACCACCACCATGCTTCAGTTTCTAAGCTAAGAAATGGCACTGGGAAATGCTTGATAGCACTGGGAAATGCTAGTTTCCTCTTCATAAATGAATAAATAAATAAATTAATAAAATCTGATCAGGACAGTGGGTTCTCCACTATCACAGGGTGGGGACCTGTGGGTTGAGCTGAAACTAATTTAGGAGTTCCATATCTATGGAGATGTTATATCACGTTCAGGGCCGGGTTTATATCATAACAAATTATGACAAAAATATGGTCTTATGAGTAACTTATGTCCTGTAAGTTTCAAGTAGCTCTATGAACATGATGCCTAAATAAAGTTTTAATATAAAAGAAATACTGGCCATTCCTCAAAATTCGGGGTGTAGTTTTTGTTCCCCCCCCTTTTTTCCTACACAAAGGAGATACAAGGCCATTGTGTGTGTGTGTTCTCTATAATCAATTCCCTTCATTTGGCACATCTCAACTGGAGGCAGGAAAACACTCACCTCATTGTGCACACTTAGCATCCACTGATGGAAAATTCAATAGAGCCGAATCAATGTGGAGTGTGAGAGCCCATTGCATCATTCACAGCCCAAATCTGTCAAGGCGCCTCCGACGGAGCCAAATTAGCATTTTGCTAGGGAACGAGGGAAAACTCGCCTGGAACTGGAGATCGTTATTTCCGGAATTATATCCTGTGCTGCCTCAGAGCGAAGCAATGATAGAGGAATCTGATGGCTTTTGGGCATATACAAAATCCTGTTGATGTTATGTAGTCTTGTTTTATGATTCATACTGTAGTCATGTTTTGATTCCTTTCCTCTCATCCAGATCCTACAGTAGCTTAAAGTTGATGATGTGCTCATGGGCTTAGCATTCCTAACCTGAAGCTACAGTATGCTGGTGGGAATAGATCTCCTTCTCTATTACTGCATCATGTATCTACACTATTACTCAAGTTTGAGCACACAATCCTCACTTTGTGAAGGTTGTTTTAAATTTATTTTTTGGTCTGTGTGTGTGTGATGGACTGATGTGCTGCCTGAGGCAGTTTGCAGGGGGTTGAGCTTGTCATGCTTTTAAAACTATAAAAGAAAACCTTTAGGCAGGAAGCCATCTGTGACCACTGAATCATTTAGAGAAAGTGGGATTCAATCATTTTAGCCTCGGAATGAAACGTACTTCGATTGGATTACACTTAACACTTTATACAGGTGGCGTTTAAATAATTCATGAAATTTAGAAGGCAAGGAAATGACAGTATCTGTGATATGAAGGTGTACTACATTGTTCAAAAGAATGAAGTTTGAGCGAGACAAGCGTGGAGAAATAAGCGTTCCTGTCTGCATCTGAACCTTATCTGAAACTATCACCATGGTTACTAACATGCATAAGACATTTCCCATATTCTCAGCATGAGCAATAGCAGGATCTGCTGTTATTGCTTAAACCAGATAAGACTGATGATGCTGGGGAGAAGGGAGGAAGATCAATCGCTAGGGTTTTACTACAGCATGTCCTTCTCATGCTTGTTAGTAGATAACTATACCACTCCTTTATAGCAGCAAGGAATCCTCTAGGATTACCCTTATGAAGTCATTTTGATTGTGCATTCCTAATGAACGGCTGTATAAAATCTCCATCTATATGGATGTTACATACTTACATGATAAGTAAAATCATGTACAACATTACAGTATATGTGGGGATGAATTTCGAGTGAATGTTACCGTACCATTGGGAAGGATTTTATTTCTAGACACAGTGCATTAAATTTTGTAATCACGTAATGAGTTTTAAATCATTTCTGCATAAGCAATATATTATGCAAGGGGAAGGAACATAATTTAATGTTTGCATGAAATTCATGAGCAAATATGCGCTCATGGTAAAAACACCATAAAATGCATATATTATTATCCCTTTACCTGTCTTAACAAACACCCACACACACATGCATAACAGCCTCCACCCTTTTCCTATTCTGCATTTATTTTCTGAATCTCATGGCAAATATTGAATGCTAAGATAGGAATGGTGTTCAAGTCAAACCGGGACTTTGGCGAATGAAGGCATAAAGCCAGAAGACTTCAAGCACAGTACGGTGATGAGACTTTCATCTGCAGTAAAACATTTAAATGGTGCAAACGCTTTAAAAAAGGCCATATGTTTGTGAATGATGATCCCCGAGCTCTCCGCAGTCGTTTCCGTGAATATTCAGCGAGTGGAACGGCTGATCCGTGAAAATTGAGAACTTTTCATTGACTTATGGATGAGACACGTCTATTTGCGGGAACTGTACACACAATCTTTCAAAAACATCATTTCACATTACAGGAACTTGGCTGAGAGTTATTGATGGTATCCGAGCACTAGTGAAACGCTGGGATAAGTGCATTAGTGTAGCACTATATATATCTCATAACTGTCTTCTGTTTCTTTGGATAATCGAAAGTCCTGGTTTGACTTGAACGCCCCTTGTATAAACTTTTTTTGTCTTGTGTGTAATATTTAACATTTACACTGAAATATATTGCACGTTAATGGATGAAATAAATACTAATTAAAAACAGTACCCTGTGGATATTCTCATCAAAAATCAAAACAATAAAAAAGTCAATTAGCCACTAGTCCATTAGATTAACTGAATAACTACACTAACTATAGTGTATAGCCAGCAGCTATTTCAGTTACATCAAATGAAAGAAATAATTTGTTATTGTCTTGTTTGTTCTCATTTAACCCCAGGATATATTGAAGAAGCATGTATTATTCCATGTCCATCCGATTGTAAACTCAGTGAATGGTCAAACTGGTCACGGTGCAGCAAGTCATGTGGAAGTGGGGTCAAAGTGCGCTCCAAATGGCTCCGAGAGAAGCCCTATAATGGTGGAAGACCATGCCCCAAACTTGACCATGTCAATCAGGTGAGCTGGGAGCTTTAAAAGTTACATGTGTTCATTCAGCACCAGAGGTCCATGGCATGTATTAATAACAGCAGGCAATAAATATTTAATTACCAAGACCAAGTCTAAGTACCACTCTTCAATGCATAGTAATAAGTCCTTTCATTTTTCTCTTTATATTCTTTTCTGATGATGGGGATTACACCACAGGCTCAGGTGAGCAACATATATATTTGTTTCTTTGGTTGATTTTGATTTACCTACCAAATGTTTTATAAGATTTTTTTTCTTTTTTTTTATTCGAACAGGTGTATGAGGTAGTACCATGCCAGAGTGACTGTGGTCAGTATGTTTGGGTAGCTGAGCCTTGGAGTGTCTGGAAAGTCAGCAATGTTGATTTGAAGGAGAACTGTGGAGAGGGAGTGCAGACCAGGAAAGTTAGGTATGATGTATTATTATTATTAGTAGTAGTAGTAGTAGTATGTACATTGACTCTATTTAAGTCTAATTTCCCCTAAATAAAAATCTCTGACATGTTTCTTTGAAGGTGTATGCAGAATACAATTGATGGGCCTTCGGATCCAGTGGAGGATTATTTGTGTGACCCAGAGGAGATGCCTCTTGGAGCAAGAGAAAGCAAACTTCCTTGCCCAGAGGACTGTGTTCTGTCTGATTGGACTGTCTGGAGTCGTTGTCCATTGGTGAGACAATTCATTATTATGTAAAGGGAAGAATTATTATTTTTTTTTTTTACACATTATTGTCTTCTTATTGCCATATTGGCTTCACAACTTTTTACTGTCTCACCAGCCATTTCTTTTTAGATTACCACAAATAATACATTGTTTAATATGGCACGATGGTTAGCATTGTGGCATCTTATCTACAGAGTCAAGGGTTCTATTCATGCCTTGGGTCTGTGTGCATGGAGTTTGCAGGTTAAGTTTATTATTAAGCTTTTATTTGTCACATATACATTACAGCATGGTGAAATTCTTTCTTTGCATATAGCAGTGTAACTGGGGTCAAAGTGCAGGGTCAGCCATGATACAGCACCCCTGGAACAGATAGGGTTAAGGGGCCTTGCTCAAGGGCCCAACAGTGGCAACCTGGGGATTGAACCACCGACCTTGTGCCAGTGCCTTACCCCTCTGAGCTACCACCGCCCCCAAATATTTTGTTTTTTTTTCTGTGCTTAGTGGGTTTTCTGTCATAGTCCAAAGACATGAAGATTAGTCTAATTGGCATTTTCCAAATTGCCCGTAGTATATGAATAAGTATTTAATTGTGCATGTGTTTAATGTTTTGGAATCCTGTCAAGGGTGTATTTCACCTTGTGCCTCAAGTCACCTGACATTGGGACTACTGTAGGTCTCCTGAGACCCTGTGCATGATAAACAGTATAGAGAATGGGTGTGGAATACATTACTTAAAATGCAGAAGCTTTTTCACCTTTACTTGGACAATGCACAATGATTGGTCAGTATGAAGCTATGATTAGCCTTTACCTAATTTTTCATTCTTTCATAAAGAAGTAGGTGCAGCACAATTTGGTCCAGTTCTTTGCAAGCACTCACATGCAGAGTATTATTTGGGACAAAAAGAGAAACCTCTGGTTACAGTAGGTGCATGGTGTTCCCTGCTCACCTAATGTTCTGTGGGATAAATTGGTTTAAAATAGGGAAAATGGAAGAAGTTGGTCGATTACCTCAAATGTTGTCCTTGAGCAGTCTGCCACAGTGCTGTAAAGAGCATTAATTACCCTGCAGTATGTGTCACAATGGGAGAAATGGCAGGGATCCTCCAACTGAGGAATTGACTGTGACATTACTTAACAAGACGTTTTCTTAGAAGGTTTTGCAATGCATAAAGCAGTCATTTTTTCCAATGTCAAAGATTGCAAACTTTTTTTTCTATATGACTTTTTTATATGACTTTCATAGAAAGAGTTCTGTTTGTTTTAGCCATGCAATGTAAATAACAGCCGAGAAAGGACTGCCATCTCCATCCGTCAGCCCGGAGCATCAAAACAGTGTCCTCCTACAACTGAGAAAGAACCTTGCGCTCTCAATACGAACTGCTTCCACTACTCCTACAACATAACAGGTATTCTCATTTTTGTGAATCCAATTTCAATCAAATTTATGTCTGTTCTGACTGCTGAGATTAAATTACCAACGTTCATTCTGTAGACTGGAGTACATGCCAGCTGAGTGAGCGAGCCGTCTGCGGGAATGGCATCAAAACACGCATGCTGGACTGCGTGCGCAGTGATGGGAAATCTGTAGATCTGAAATTTTGTGACGAGGTACGGTAGTGTTCCTTGGAATACTATGATGTGTTGTTATGCGAACTCTGCACAAAAAAAACAACAAATCATTCTTTTGTGTTCCAGCTTAATCTTGAAAAGAAGTGGCAGATGAATGCTTCATGTGTGGTTGAGTGTCCCATCAATTGTCAGATGTCCGATTGGTCCTCCTGGTCTGAGTGCTCTCACACCTGTGGCCTTGCAGGTAAAACAACAAGACTTACAGTCCAACACACATGTCCTTAAGGGCTCTTTAGCTGCCTACGAGTCCTCACGGGCTCTACTCAGGATGTTGAGTGATGGTGAGGGAGTATAAAATGTGGCAACTATGATTCACTGCTTTCTAAGAGCTCCATATACTGTAAATAGGGAAACAATTTTTCGCTCTTCTGTCAAAATTGCTGGGGTTTCCTCACACTTTCCAAAATACGTGCCAGGAAGTGTACCAGTGACTGCAAATTACCTCTACGTGTGAATGAATGTGTGATTGTGTGTGTGTGTGCGTGGTGCAGCATCCCATCAAGGGTGTATTCATGCCTGCCTTAGGCCAATTGTCCTTGAAAGAGGCTCCTGATCCACTGCAGCCTTTCCCAGAATAAAGAGATTAAAATGAAAAAGGTGAATTTTGTTTAAAACCGGAGACTTTCAGAATAACGTCATCAGCGTAATGCCTGAAATCAGAGTATTGGATTATGTTATCCCTTAAAAGCACTGTTTATGAGAACGATAATGTGCGTGTGTAATTTCATCAATTCAGAACACTGACTGAGGCTCTATTACACGGCACCCGAGGAACCGTTTCAATCCTTGATGCAGGAGAACCAGCAGCCAGAGTAAACTTGCACTGACCCAAGATATTGTAGCACTATTACTCTGCCCACAGACTGGGGGTGGGGGGGGGATGGTAATCACAAAGCTGGCAAAGCAGGTGGATAACAGCTGTGGGGGGGTGCGAGCTCAAGTTATGCAAAGATGATTATGGTTGGAATCAAGAGACTAATGCATGAAGAGCATGCATGACTTGCTCTGTTATCAAAACCAAGTCAGAAAGCCAGATGCAGTGCAGTGAATAAATCATCAAAACAAATTATTTTGTGAATGTTCCTAAGCCAAGTGCTATACAGTGACAGCTGGTGCTGAATTCTCCACTCGGTATCCCAGCAGAGAGTAGCCCTGATGTTTGCTGCATTGCTTGGCACCTAGGCTACTGACAAACACACAGTGCACCAGAGCACTGGATCTATCGCATGCTCAAACTCCAGCACAAAGTCCCATAGTTCTGTTGGATTATCACTTCTGATTGTTCAGAATTTAGGAAGGGTGTCGTGGGGGGCGACAGCACAGTGACTTAGTGCTTAGCACTGTTGCCTTGCCCCTCCAGGGTCTGGGTTTTGATTCCTGGCCAGGTTCAATTACCACCTCTGTGAGTTTGTGTGTTCTCCCTGTGCTTGGTGGGTTTCCTCCGGGTACTCCGGTTTCCTCCCATAGTCCACAGACATGCAGATTAGGTTAATTAGCGTTCCCAAATTGCCTGTAGTAGGTTAGAGTGTGTATGTGTAAAATGATGGATTGGCACCCTTTCCAGAGTGTACCCGGTCTCTTGCCCTAAGTCTCCTGGGATAGGCTCTAGGCCCTCTGCGACGATGTTTTTCACACAATCAGTGAGTGTTCACTGATTTTTTTCCTGCTAATTTTGTCAATTTTGGGCCTGCACATGGCTCCTCTGAGTCACATGAAGCCAGCTAAATGCATTCAAGCGCTATACTTTCTCATGTGTTATTCCCATTATATTGCATAACACTCTGGGAAGAAACTGCTCTCAGGTGCATTTGCCACATTAGGGGGCGACATAACACATTTCGAGGGAAGTGCTGTCCACCCACTCCTGCCTGTGTGGGCTTATAGACGCCCATTATTGGCTAGTGTTACTATGACTCATTTTGAAAAACAAGTACAGTATGCCGCCTCTAAGATGCCCAAGAGCACGGCCAGTTCTGCTACCTACAGGACACTCTCTAGGCCGTCAAACTCATGAGCTCAGAATTTCTGTTACACTAATTCAAACCACAGGTTTACCTGAATGAGTTTCCTCCGATGCTGTTTTCCTCTGATGTCTATAGTAAACAATGCACTATGTATGGAGGGAGTCTTCGGTGTCAGTGCTTTGTCATGAGCTTTTCCAGTTTTTCCTGGAAGTTTTCAAATGAGAGAAAGAGGTGGTGGTACTGTAAGAAGGTGGACTTGTAATGTAAGTGATAACAGAAAGTAACTTGTCTTGCAAATGTTTAACGTTAAATGGATAAAACTATTGGTTATTCTTGTAAGAACTAAAAACAAAAAAAAAGTCAAATTGCTCTGGTGTAAGAAGACTGAAACACTTCACAACTATCTGTTATTGGAAAAGGATCATTACGCCTCCCCAATGTTGATTATTTTTATTCTGCCACCCCCACCCCCCCCACCCCCCCCCACTTTTTGCTTATCTCACTGCAGTTCTAACCTACGATTTTAATGCGTCTTCTAGTAAGCCTCTCAGCAGCGACATTATTACGATGAAAGCCTGTGGAGAAGATGAATCGACAAATGCTAAGACTAGCCGGAGGGCAGTGCACTGGTGCGGGGCTCGTTTGATCATCTTCAATATTAAGGAGCATCACATTGTGCCCTGTTAGGGCTGTGTGCAATCGAGCTCATTAAAAAAAACAACTCATAAGATAATATAACTGAGAATCTTTGTGTGCTAGAGTGCAGAGAATTTTCCTCAATGGCCCACTGATAATCTGATATTAGGCATGAGGTGGTCAGGGGTCAGTCCTGCTGCAGAGAAGACTAATTGGGTGTTCGGGACCAGGTGACATTTGGTCACAAACATTAGGGAGTACTCAACCCTTGCTATAATGTAGATGACTCTGTTTTCAAGCTGCGTAGAAGTGGTGTGTACTCAGCATGCCTAAGTATTATAAGAATTGTGTCCCAGCAAAACATTAAGCTTAAGTTATAGCTCCTGTACACATATGGTGTTTTTGCTTTTCAGTTTCACAATATTTGTGTAGGTTGTGCAAAGAGACATGCTACAGCTGTAGATATCGCTCTAATAGGCAAGAAAATCAAGTACATTCCCCCAAGACATCAACAAATCCCTGGTGCTTAATTGCAAGTGTCCCATGGGTGCCACTCTTAACCAGTGGGATGCATTTGGCATAAGAAATGATGCTCATGTCCTCCTTCCCTTCTCCCCCACTTATGTTACAGTCAAATTGCAAAACAGTAATGATGCCTAATCAAAGCCGTTCCAGGCACTCAAATTAGGCTGGGAAATGGCTCCGCTGAGTGAGTTATGTGTAAGAGAGTGCCATATTAGTCTGGTTCAAGACACACATTATTGTAGGGTTTGGTATCAAGTTATAGCACGAGAGTGTAATATGAACTATGTCTGTTACAGTAAAAGGCTTTTTTTTCATAATGACTACAAATGCTGGATGGTAAATCTTTAAATAGAGCTCGCAAGAGTCTTGATGAACTTTTCTCCAAGAGGACATTTTAACAAGTTTTAGACGTTCATTTTGAGTCCAGTGCTTGTACCCGAGCGCTCGTTTCAGAGAAATGGTAATTTATTTTTTGTTTTTTTGTGCCACACATTGGCCTATGTATAATTAAAGCATGAGAAACATCTAATTTAAGGCATGAACCAGTGAGAAACAGGTGCAGATGATGACAGATGATCAAGCCGGTGATGGTACAGTATAGTGATGATGCTGAATGAAGAGTGGTTGGAACTGACGAGAGGGGAAATGAGGTTGCTGGTGAGGTTATTACATAAACAATCTTTTGGCACTTTGCAGCCTGTTACATTTCCCACTTATTCCCACTTTACTGTAGAAGTGTCTCAAGACTTTGACAGAATTATAGTGTATATATTTGTAATACCAAAAGGTCAGGTCAGTTATGTAAGGTATAAAATATAACAAGGAGTGTTTATTTAATTTAATTGCTTGTCAGTTATAAATGTTTTTAATTAGGAAATGCCATATAGTTGGAACCATACATGGTTACATTTACTGTAATATTGCGAACCTCTCATGAGTCACGTTAGTTCTTGCCATCGCTTACATCATCATCACTCGTTTTTCTCTCGCATAAAAAAAACGGTGCATTTTACTGAAAACTGAATAAAGTGCGTAGTCTTATGTCCTGAAGACTTTCCCATGGCAGAAAACGTATTGAAGTTACAAAGTGATAAAACAGAAAACAGAAAGCTTCACTAATGAATCATAACCATAATATAGTGTAATGATCATCAATGACTATATGCTTTTTTCCCTACTGTAAGTACCACCAGGTTTTTAATCTGTTGAATAATCACCTTAAATCATTGTGTGACATCTGGAGCATTTGAGCCACTGTGAATGAATTGTCATTAATGAAAAGATCATGTATGATCGAGTATGTTAATGTAAACCCATGAATAACAGTATACCACAGATCTACAGAACCAATGTTTTGTTATGCTGTATTTAAATGATACCCAAAGACAATGCATTGCTCATTTTTTAAATAAATATACAGTACATTTCTCTGTGTTTTGTTTTTGCTTGTTACCGTTCTTTTTATTTTCTTTGTAGGAAAGTTATGGAGGCAGAGGACTGTGATCCAGGCATCTCAGGGTGATGGCCGTCCTTGCCCCTCTCAGCTGGAGCAGTGGAAGCCATGTCCTGTTAAACCCTGCTACAGCTGGAGATACAGTGTCTGGTCTCTGTGTAAAGTTGAGGTCAGGCCAAATTGCATTTTGTGGATGTGATTTCATTTTTTTTCCCAATTGCTTGTTGTAGAAAAGCGTTCCTTAATTATTTTGTTTAGATCCTGTCTGGCTAAGTCCTTGTTCTTTCTCTTTTGCATTTCCCTGTTTGTCAGGTGCCTAGAGTGCTGAGCCCATTGTGGGTTATAATTAAAGGCAACAGGGAGATGACACAGCTTGCTGCTCTCTCTCTCTCTCTCTCTCTCTCTGTCTCTTCTATTGTTTGCCAGGACTGAATGGTGCCACATGCCCCTGTCACGGTGTAGACTCAGAGGAAATATTACCTCTCTCCTTTGTTCTCCACTGCTCAAATCGTCGTGCACTGCCCTGGCTCCACCTTATAAGCTCAAAGATTTTGATCAGATATGAGAAAAAATTATCTTAGAAGAAAACAAACAAATAAACAAACAAATAAATAAAACAGCACAGCCGAGTTGTATGGTTTACAACCCTCCCATATATGCTTTTAACTCCCACACCTCAATGACTTGTTCTGATAGAAAGTCAAAAATATAAAAACCCTCTAATAGGTTGCACATATTTAAATAAATAGCCTAATATATCTTTTTTTAATCTGAGTGGGTCTGTGGAACGTTAAAGTGGACCGTTGCTGCAGTCTGAGAACACCTGTGGTACTGTAAATGCTGCATTGCTATGATGCTTTAGTTCTTCTCATTAAAAGAGAAGGCAGCGTGCTGTAACTGAAATTTGGATAATGAGTTATACCTGGCTTCGCTTTCCTCCCACAGTCCAAAGACATGTGGATTAGGATAATTGGTGTCCCAAACTGCCCATAGTGTGTGAATGAATATGTGAGTGTGTGTGTGTGTGTCTGTGTTGGTGCCCTGCGATGGATTGGCACCGTCTCGAGGGTGTACCCCGCCTTGTCCCCCAAGTCTCCTGGGATAGGCTCCAGGCCACCATGACCAGGATAAAGTGGTAGACGATGAGTGAGTGAGTTACCGTATACCTGACGGTTGTGGTGTATATGTGTGTATGCAGGGTGCTCGATGTGGGGAGGGCCTTCGGTTCAGGAACGTGTCCTGCTTCGTGTCTGACAGCTCTGGAAATAAGGGTGGAAGTTTGGTGGATGAGGAACTATGTGGCGACCTGGAGCAGAGCGTGAATGGAGACAAACAGATCATTTTGGAGGAAGCTTGCACCATGCCATGCCCAGGTAAAACACTCCCCCACCCCATTTTGTCTCTTAGTCTGTCTCTCTCTCTCCGTCTGTCTCTCTCTCTCTCTCTCTAGGAATTTCATTTATTTAAAAATGCATTTTAATTGAAAGAAAAGTTATAGGATATGAGCCAACATCCTCCTGAGACCTGGACTCTGGATATACTGTTGTATAATCTCTTCTGATAACTTCCTGAGAACGTAAGGTCTTCCAAAAGGAAGCAGTTTGGCAAAAGAACAATACTCAACAGTACTCATATGAGGATTTTACGAGGAAATATACACACTGTGTAAATGCGGGAAAACGGGATGTTCTCATATGAGGTCAATCAGGTCTCAAGAGTCATGATAGAAATCATCCAGTTTCGCTTGTGAGTGCATGTCTAGTCATATTCAGAGTGCTTACAAGATAACTGCACTACATTATCTGTGATTATGGTGTAATGAGTCACTTTGCACATTTCAGGTGCAAATAGATTCTTTGCCGTTTTTGTCTTTTCTGCTGTCATGCCTCCACATAAGCACTATGTGCTAGCTAGGTACTGTAGATAATTGTAATGCAATGTAATTACAGACATAAAACTTTAATTCCCTCAGTAATTTACTCACACATATGAGGTAACGCTAATATTCTTGAAAGATAAAGCCTCATCATAGACTATTTGAGCGTCTCAGTCCATCTTATTACCGGTTTAGCATATTTATGAGGGACGGTGACTAAATGTTTCCGCTGTGAAGTAGATTTCCCTGGAGAATCCTGCCATCATCCTGATCACGCAGCCCCAAAGCAGTGTGATTTATTTGTAGCATTATGGATCCCGGGGTCTCTGGTGGACGCGCCACCAAACCCAGTTTTATTCTTATCAGCAAATTATTTTGGGGGTTTTGTGTTGAATCTAGTAAGTGATTTTGTTCTGCTTCAAATATTAAGTTTTTAAGCAAATTCTATTTTTAATCATGTAACAAAATCAGTGTAAAACTCATTTTGGTGGAACACCCACAAGTGACTCTGCGTCTAATAAACTGGGAAGATAATCATACTTTTCAGGGTGTAGATGAAACATATATATAATTTTTTTAATATTATATATATATATTTGATTTGTCATAATTGAGATGACGCATTAGAGCTCATGAAAACTCCAAATCCACAGTCTCAGAAAATTTGAATATTACATGCAATCAATCAAGAAAGGATTGTACATAGAACATATCAGACCTCTGAAAAGTGGCATGGAAGCTATCAGCCTGTGGCACTGCTGAGGTGTTATGGAAGACCAGGAAGCTTCAATAGTGGCCTTCAACTCTTCTGCATGGTTTGGTCTTTTCTCTTGGCATTCTCTATGGGGTTCAGGCCAGGCGAGTTTGCTGGCCAATCAAGCACAGTAATCCCACGGTCTTTGAACCAGGTTTTGGTACCTTTGGCAGTGTGGCCAGGTGCCAAGTCCTGCTGGAAAATGAAGTCAGCATCCCCATAAAGCTCGTCTGCGGAAGGATGCAGGAAGTGCTCCAAAATCTTCTGGTAGACGGCTGCGTCGACCCTGGACTTAATGAAGCACAGTGGACCAACACCAGAAGATGACATGACTCCCCAAATCAACATAGACTGTGGAAACTTCACACTAGACTTCAAGCATCTTGTAGTGTGTGCCTCTCCATTCTTCCTCCAGACTCTGGGTCCTTTGTTACCAAATAAGATGCAAAAGTTGTTCTCATCAGAAAAGAAGACTTTGGACCACTGAGCAACAGACCAGTTCTTTTTTTCTTTAGCCCAGGTAAGACGCTTCTGACGTTGTTTGTTGT
>JAQMYK010000021.1:8869027-8891527 GCA_030014345.1 Clarias buthupogon
TGGGAGGAAACCGGAGTACCCGGAAGAAACCCACCAAGCACGGGGAGAACATGCAAACTCCATGCACACAGAGACAGAAATCGAACCTGGACCCCTGGAGGTGCAAGGCGACAGTGCTAACCACTACACCACCGTGCCGCCACGGATCATATTGTATTGTGTGGAATTCTACAATTAGTTGAAGCATACTGTTTGTGAAAATTGTAACCAAAGTCTCTAAGAAAATCTCAATGAGTGGAAGATAAAATAAAGAGCATAGAAAACATATAACTCAGGTCAAGCTGCTTGAACACTTTTAAAGACATACAGTGATTATTGAATACATGTGTTTGGCAGGTGAGTGTTATTTGACAGACTGGACAACGTGGAGTTCGTGTGAACAGAGCTGCGTGGGTGGCGACGATCTTGGCCTTGGTTCGGTACAAGTGCGATCTCGAGCTGCGCTCGCTGAAGAACCGGAGAACCTTGAACAGTGTCCAGAGCAAGAATGGGAGAGCCAACCATGCACAGGTGAAGCAGCAGTGTTCAGAACAAGTCACTCTTGAAAATATGCTAAACATACAATACACTCCTTGGTCAAAATTGTTGCACAACCTAATATCCCATTAATCACCTTTAGCTTTGATTATGGTGTTCAATGTGGTGGTCAAGTCAAGTGTGAAAATGATTCCTCATGCTCCCAGAACCACTCATTCACAATATAAGTCTGTGTCATCAGGGAAGAAAAATTCCATTCAGTACATTCAGGTGTACAGCTGACATTTTATTGAAAAATAATGCTGCTGGAACTAGACCTGACCAACTGAAGCAACCCCAGATCATAACATCTGTCTCCAGAGGCCTGTACAGCGTGCTCTATGCATGATGGGTGTATCGCCTTATGCTTTTCCCTTCTTATGCTGATGCAACTGGAATAGGGTCAATCCGGACTCATCAGACCAGAATAATTACTTTAAAAAAATGTATTGATATTAATCCTATGGTGATGGTCATGGTAAATGTATTACGTCTATTAATCACTCTTGTTCCTCTGGCAGATGGGCGCTGTTATGAGTATAAATGGATGACTGGTCTATGGCGATCTTCTTCTCGCGCAGTGTGGTGTCAGCGCTCGGATGGCTTAAATGTCACAGGTGAGTGAGTCCCTGCCATGTCCCACACACACACACACACACACTTCATATCACTGAACAACAGGCTTTTCATTGTATAGTAAATCAAATATTACTACATTTCATTTAAGTTTATTAAGAAAACCAAGAATGCAGTTTTAGGAATTATGTAGAATATTCACCAGCCAGAATCAAATTTATGGCTATTGTTACAAGAAATGGGTTTCATGGTTTAGGCTGGAATACATTTCTCACTGTGTGAGTGGGTTTAGGCTGGACAAAGTTGTAATATACTGTAAGTTGGCATTAGGAGCTGTCACAAAACTGTTGGAGGGGAGTAGAGAGCGTAATTACTTTCTCACTGTCTCTGTATGAGCTTTAAGCTTGTAATCCATGACACGCACATTTAATTCCACCTCATATCACACTCCTTGGGGTGTAGAGTAAAGTGTGTGTCCATGTATAAAAGCTGCCACCACCAACAACACCACCAACAATACCAACCATACCAACAACAACAACAACAACCATACCAACACCACCAACAACAACAACAACACCAACAATACCAGCAACAACAACACCAACAACAACAATACCAACACCACCAAAAACACCACCAACCATACCAACACCAACAACAACAACACCAACAATACCAACACCACCAAAAACGCCACCAACCATACCAACACCAACAACAACAACACCAACAATACCAACAACAACAACAACAACAATACCAACAACAATACCAACAACAACACCAACAACAACACCAACAACAACAACACCAACAATACCAACACCACCAACAGCACCAACAACAACACCAATAATACCAACAACAATACCAACACCAACAACACCACCACCAACACCACCGCCACCACCACCAACACCACCAACAACAACAACACCGCCACCAACACCGCCACCACCACCAACAACAACACCACCACCAACACCGCCACCACCACCACCACCACCAAGAACAACACCAACAATAATAATAATAATAAGTAGGACACTTAACCATACACACTTATCGTTTGAACTAATTCCTTATTGAATTTCTTTATTTGCTAATTTCTTGTAAATATATTTTTTATTTTAAACAATGACTAATAATTATGGGTTAATTTATAATAAAACAGACCCATTGTGATGTAGAAGCACATTTTAGATTTTGTGCTTCTTAAAAAAATTGAGAAAAAAATCAAACTTACAGTATATGTACAGTACATTATATTCATATACACATGTACCACATGACCAACCATTTGGACAGATCATTGCACCTTCATCCACTCCCTGCTACACACACACACACACACACACACACACACACAGAGTATATCCATGTCTTGTCCTAAAATGCAAGGCGTTGTTAATATTCATTAAATATCTTGTAATAGATCAAACTCTTGTTTTACAAATCCCTGGTTTATTTATTTATTTATTTGTCCTGCAGAGGCCACAAATGCCTCATTCCTAAATGCTTCAGCAATAAAACGCATCATGGGGAATGTAGAGGAGAGAGAGAGAGAGAGAGAGAGAGAGAGAGAGAGAGAGAGAGAGAGAGAGCTCTCTTAGGACATTTCAGGTGTAAATGGTTACTGAATTGGCTGCGGCTGCTGTTCACACTTCCAATCTTGGATGAAACCCAGCACTTGTTATGGAGAAGGTCCAAGCACTGGATGAGCTTCTGTTTTCCCACTCTTGTTACACAGAGAGAGAGAGAGAGAGAGAGAGAGAGAGAGAGAGAGAGACTCTACAATGCCCTGTGAATGTCCATTTCAATGTATTCCCTTTTCTATTGGTTTTCCCCTCAGGCTATACCTTATATATATATATATATCGAAAGGGAAAGTGAGTGCATATTCCTCTTATTTTCGTCTTGACTGTGGAGTGATTTCTCAGCATCCTGGTGTGAGAATGCTTTTTAATTGCTTGCAGTTCTTGTGTTTAGAAGAAGCAGCTCACCTGGGACTGAGTGCAGGAGCTCAGCCTCTTTTAATTTGAATCCGCCGGCGTCTATATTCATGCAGTCAGCCAAGTGATGAATTAATGGTAATGTATGTGCGCGGCCTAGAGGTCTGAACCTTGCAGTTAATATGAGGCAATGCTTAAGCAAGAGGGCTAATTTCTTAAAACAGTCTAGTTAGAGGAGGAAAGAGGGATGAAGAGAGCCCTAATGAGAAAGAGAGAGAGACTTAACAAAACACAAGAAACTATTCCATTAACTGTAAGGAGCAGTCTCAAAATCTGCTGCTTTTTTGTGTGTATGCGCGTCTGTGTGTTCTTTCTCAGCTTTGTATACAATATTAAACTATGACCACTCACCCTGTAGGAGGATGTCTGGCGACAAGCAAGCCCGTGTCTGACAGGTCATGTGACCCAGCCTGTGACAAACACCGCTCATACTGCACTGAGGTTAGTGTGTGTGTGTGTGTGTGTGTGTATGTGTGTGCGCATACATTCCCACTACATAAACATAAACCCTGAAAATACAAATCATCAAGGTGCAACATATGAAAAAAAAATAATAAAAATCATAAAATGCCTCTGTTCCTGTTGACGCTATTTGTGTTCTCAGTGTGTGTAGGTGTATGCATCTTTATAGGTGTGTTTTTCTTTCCCAAATCCTCTGGAAAAACATCTCAAAAAGCTCTAAAGCTTTTTTTTTTAAATAAACATGATTTTTTTAAATGATACATCTCTACTGCAATGCCGAATGCTTAATTCTGATTGGTCAAAAGTTGTGGATTCATTTGCTGTAACAGCTGCAGCTTTGATCTTAATGCCCTACTGTAGTTCTGATATGTTAGCATTTTTACATTTTTATAATAATAACTAAGATGGGTATGCATCATGCAAACAAAGCTTTTTGTGATAGGAGATGTTTGTTTTCCAAGCAGAGAAGCTTTTTATAAGGCAGAACTTTTCTGTTTGTTGGTATCATGATGACATCATACCGTTATCTGGCACATATACATTACAGCACAGTGACTTTCTTTTCTTCACATATTCCTGCTTGTTAGGAGAGGGTTAAAAGCATTGCTCCAGGGCTCAAGATCCTAGTAATGAAGTGAGTTTTGAAGGCATTTATAATGTAAATATTATCAAGGAAAAGGAAGAAGAACTAAAAAACTAATTATAATAATAAAATTTACATTACAATACAGTGAAATTCTTTCTTCAAATATCCCAGGTAGAAACCTGGGGTCAGAGTCCAGGATCAACCATGATGTGGCCTCCCTGGAGCAGACAAGGTTAAGGACCTTGTTCAAGGGCTTGAACCGCCAGCCTTTTGATCAGTAACCCAGAGCATCAACCCCATGAGCTACTGACTTGTTTCCACATCATTAAACATAGCCAGAAATACAGTACGTGCCATAAAACGCATGGCATTTCTTCTCCAGTCTCAAAACAAATTAAGAGTTTGCACAAAACTTTATAACATTATACATCAATCAACCATAACATTAAAATGCAAGCATTAAAACCAATACTGTGTAGGTTTCCCCACAATTACTCTACAAGACATCTGTGGTGTCTCGCACCGGGAAGTTACGACGGATCTTTTGGGTGAAGTGGGTTCAGGCTTGTTTGTCTGGTGCATTCCTCCACCAGATCTGTGGATCAACAACTCTTTGCCTGCTAAACCCCATATACAGCAACCTGTGATGGAATGAGTTTTCTTATACCTTTTCATCATAGACATCATTAACTTTTTTTTTTTTTTAGCAATTTATGCTACATTAGCAATTCAGAGGGATTGGACTGGATGAGCTGGCCTTAGGTCTGCATAGGCATAGAAGAGCCTTGGAAGTTCTCTAAGTCACCAGTTTACTTGTATACTGTATAATAGACAATTTTAATGTTATTCAATTCACCATAGCAAAAAAATATCTGCATTCCCATATGAAACTTTGAATTCAGATTGTGTTTGCAGAGAAGAAACTTCATAAGTCCATAAGTCTAATCAAATGTTGTGATTGTTATGCATGAATGGGCAAAGATTAATATGTTTTTTAAAAAAAGCTTGTTAGGAGAGGGTTAAAAGCATTGCTCCAGGGCAGAAAAAGGAAGATAAAATGATGTATACATACCATAACTACAGTAAATAACATTGTTAAGCAATAGCTATAAAAATACAAGGGTTAGTCAAAAATTATCTGCACTCTGGCTGTAGACTTTATTTGAATTCATTTTCGAAAAAGACAAATATGTCACTTTTTCAATATAAACTCCTTGCTTTTCAGCGTTTAAGACGTTGGCTTAAATCGACCAACAAGCTTTCACATTCCTTCATTAAAAATCGTTTTAGGCTGAGCTGCGAGCCATGAAAGCACCGCGGTCTTCACGACTTCATTAGCACTGAATCTTTGTCCTTGTAGGGCTGCTTTCAGGGGACCAAAAAAGCTGAAAGTCCAATAGATCAAGATCAGGACTATAGGGAAGATGATGTATCAAGTCAACACAAAGGTTTTGCAGAGTATCGACAATGTGGGCAGAAAGGTGTGACCTTCCCTTAATTTCTCTATCTATTGATGCACACTTTTCTTTGCAACAAAACTTGTTTCTCCATACTGGGCACAAAGTGTTTGATAACTAACAGCACCAGGTACCCTTGGACTACAAAAAACAAATCACTGCACGGTGCTTCTTTGTGCAAATCACAAGTGGAGCATCCATTTTTGCTCACACTGCAGTTACATATGAACTGATGTAACACGTTTATGTGGGTGCAAAACATGGTATAGAGTTTTTTTTATTCATATTAATTTTTTGTGCCGGAACACTGATATTTAACTGTAAATAAGTTACATATGAACAGGTTCTATGTGAAACAGGGTTGGACGTGTCGTGACTTCAAATTGCTTTTGCCTAATAGGAGTAAAACAGTATATGTTATTACTGAGGCGGCACGGTGGCGGAGTGGTTATCACTGTCATCTTGCTTCTCCAGGGTCTGGGTTCAATTCCCACCTCAGGAATGTGTGCATGGAGTTTGCATGCTCTCTCCATGTTTGGTGGGTTTCCTTCAGGTACTGTGGTTTCCTCCCACAGTCCAAAGACATGCAGATTAGGCTAATTGGGATAACCGATAACCAAATTTCCCGTAGTGTGTGAACGAATGTATGAGAGTCTCCCTTGTGATGAACTAGCACCCTGTCCAGGGTGTACCCCGCCTCATGCCCTAAGTCTCCTGGGCCGCCGTGTCCCTGTATACAGAATAAAGTGGGATAGACGATGATGAGTGATGATGCTATTAACTGGGAAATTATCATCAGTATCACACTGCTCTATGACTGAATATTTTCACACACATTGTCTTGTTCAATTTTTGTTTTAACATGTTTAAATTAACATAGCAAGCTTTATATTCATCTTCTTGTTCATGTTCATATACACTGATGTAATGCTGTTAGAAAAATATCATGCATTCATTTTTTTTTTTTAAATAGAGCTGGATCTGTGGGTGTGAGTCATTAAAAAAAAAAAAAAAAGCCAGTTGCTTCATGCTGCATCTAGTATGTAATGTGTGTGTGCTGGTCTGAGCACTGTGTTTGCAGTGGGAGTGATTATCCTCCTGAGATTGCTGAGGGAATAGGAAACCCCAAGCACAGTGAGGAGAATACACATTGGAAATCAGTGGGGATTTTGTGGAATGCCTTTCTGAAAACGGGCACACACACACACACACACACACACACACACACACACACACACACACACACATAAGCACATAAGCATTTAGACACAGAGGAGTGCTGCACAAGCAGACTCATACATATCAGCTGGAAAACACATGCGAGGATTTATTTCATCCGAACACCCACTCACACTGCCAAACTTACGTCTAACATTCTACAGCACTGGCAAAATGACTCAATTCCCCCCCTAGATTTATGGAGGAATATCAACAGAGCATCCTCAATGCTATCACTTCTCAGTGACAAAGTGAGATAATGGGTTGTATAAGGAATTGCCAGAGAAACGTACTGTATATCACAGAATGAATGACCAAATACGTTTGGTACTATAAAGGTCATGTGACCCATAAGTGACAACAGGATGCAACTTGTTTTGTATTGATATCCACTCAACTTGTTTAAAATGTATGATGTCATCATTTTTAATAAATAACATATGCAACTGTGTCCTAATTGCTGAGTGAGAAGAAATACATGAAGCATAGCAGCAGTTTGACAGAATGATATGGTTTGGACACTAGCATACAGTATAATTAGTGCTAGTGGTCTACTTATTGTCATAACAAAAAAAAGTTAAATATCATTGAAGAGGGCAAGAATGTGGAATTTTTGCACCACACTTGTACAATCTGTATTTAAATAAAGCATGATTAAAAATACAGTACAGTTTGTGGTTCAGTGTGTCAGTGGTGTCTTTCTGCCCCCTGCAGGCCGGAGTGTGCGGGTGCGAGGAGGGCTACACTGAAGTGATGACATCAGATGGGGTGTTGGACCAGTGTACCTTGATCCCTGTACTAGAAATTCCCACCGGAGGAGACAGCAAAACCGATGTAAAGACCATCAGGGCCATGAGTCCCACGCAGGCCAGTACCAACCTCCCCGGGCGCTCTGGACGTACCTGGTACCTACAGCCATTCGGACCAGGTGGGCTTTGGGCGAAGCTTCATGCTTCTGCTTTGTTTGCTATTTCAGCATGAATGATCATTGTCCTAGATAATTATTCATATGCAGCTTTATAATGTTTACTAACGAGTGAAGCAGTATACATTCTGTGAATTTCTAAATAGTTTATTTTAGAACTTGTTCCTACATAATCCTCTTGCTTTTCAATACAATCTGTCAACAAGATTTCGTATTCCCTCATTTAAAAATGTTTTAGGCTAAGTTGTGAGCCATGAATGCGCTGCTGTCTTCACTGCTTCATCAGAAGTGAATCTTCATCCTAATAGGGCTGCTTTCAGGGGAAAGTCAGACGGAACAAAATCAGGACTATAGGGAGGATGCTTTAACACCTTAAAACAAAGTTTTAAAGAGCTTCCACAGTGTGCGCAGAGGTGTGCAAGATCACAACACCCTTAGATATCAGTCCTCTGTGTTTAATCTGAAGTTTCAGCTCGTCAATAACCATCTCCCTGTATCGAGCACTGTTGATTGTTGAACCTTTTTCCTGATAATGTTCCAATACTTCTGACCCTTGAGAATCCTAGGGGGGGGAAGTAAGCATCAACTTTCCAGTTGATGGTTGACATTTGAACTTTTTTCTCGGTCCATAATTGAGGATGTTTCCATTCCATACTCTGCTGTTAACTCTCAGACTCGTAGTGATGAGTTCATGTCTCGTAATGATTGTCTTTAAGAAACTTTCATCTTCCTCAAAGTATTGGTCTAAATTTTGTTTGCATATATCCAAACGCTTCCGTTTATGCTTTTCTGTGAGTTGTTTTGGGACCAGATACATCCTGAGACCAGAAAAAATCGAATCACTGCACGCATTCCTTCTTTCATCCAAATGACAAGTGGGGCAGGCACTTTTACTCACGCCGCAGTTACAAATGAACTGATTTAACATGTTCACATCTGCACAGCAGTGACTGGGGACACAGTAGCCTTGAACAGAAAGCTCTGATGTAACCAGAATGCGGGTAAAAATAAAAAATTTAGAAACAATAGCGACTGTTCACAGAGACTCTCCTGAGGAAGAAATCTTGATAAGAACCAAGGATCCTCTAATTAATTTTAGCTCTTGTTATTTCATCCATGTTTGCAGCAGGGTGTTGTATAAATATATGAAAAGCCAGATGTATGATCAGTTGATTTCAGCAGGTAGCATCCGATGCCGACAGGCAGGTTTTAATAATTAAGTTGTGAAGCAGCTGGTGTTGATGTGTCTGTGTTGATTATTCTTTACAGATGGCACACTGAAGACCTGGGTGTATGGTGTGGCTGCTGGAGCTTTTGTACTGCTGGTCTTCATTGTCTCCATGTCTTACTTAGCCTGGTAAGAATAATTAACTTTTGTGGCGGGACAGTGGGCACACTTTTTGCTAAAAAAAAATAATAATAAATTCATAATTTACAGACTAAATAAAAAACAAACAAACAAAAAACAAATCTATTACTGTACGTGTTAATATATATGAAGAACAGTACACGTCATGAGATTACATTACATGTCACTAGTTACAGTATGTTTTCCCTTCTGTTTCCTTCTTATTATGTTTCTCATGTTATCACACACTCCTCTAAACTCCTCAAGGCTTAATTACATTTAATTACTTATAAATGAAGGTGTAAAATCATTGACAGAAGACTTCAAGAATAGTACAGTGATGAGACATTTAGAAACAGTAAAACATTAGAACAGTGAAATGTTAAAGAAAGATCACAGTCGTTCCAGTGAACATTCAACAAGTGGAACGCCTGATCCTTGACATTCTTAAAAACTTGTGGATCCATCTGTATGATCTGTACATACAATCTTTCATGAACACAACTTGCACAATATAGGAACTCAGCTGGGAGTTTTTGACACATTTCCTGTACAGTAATGAACTCACTTCAAGCCATTTCCACATGCTCAGGCCATTAAAGGTGTTCTTGGGAGGCCAGCGTTTTAGACATGAAGCAAGCAGACAAATCATGGCTCTGGTTTACTGAGAAAACATTTGAAATTGATGGTATCCAAGAACTAATGAAACACTAGGATAAAAGCATTAACGTCGCAGTGGATTATACAGAGAAATAAATGGAGGTTTTACTTTCATAACTGTGTTCAGTTTAACTTCATAATCAAAAGTCCTGGTTTAACTTGTATTTGTACTCATCACTTATGTTACAGCAGCGCCAGGAAGTGTTTTTTAAAAAGACAAACAAAATCACCACATTACTTGAAACTTTGTATCTCTGATACACGTCCTGCTTACTTTAATTATAAATCTAGAAATTTCAGTCTAAATTCAGTCTAACTGCTGCGGCACTTCTGCTACTGCTATAAAAACCAAATTAATGAATAAATGAATGAATGAATGATATTTTTTCATATATTTTAGATTTTTAAAATATTTCTTCAACCCTGTCCAGGGTGTACCCTGCCTCGTGCCCGAAGCTTCCTGGGATAGGCTCCAGGCCCCCTGCGACCCTGAATACAGGATAAAGCTGTATAGAAGATGAATGAATGAATGAATTAAATATTTTTTCATCAGAAACTAGAATTTCAGTTATTATGATGTAAAACATTTCATTTAAAAAGGAAGTTGAATAACTATAGTTAATAATATTAATGACTATATTAATACTTAATAATAACTAAGAATATTTCTCTGCAAGGCCTAATCTAAAAAAAATATATTTCAGTCATTGAAATTTTGAGGAACTCAACCATTTCAGAACAATAAAAAGTGCTTTTAAGATGTAAAAAGTTCAAAGTGCAATAAGATCAAAGCAGTTATAATTTTTCCTTTAACACTTTACCACAATATTGTACTATAGAATTTACTGTATAATTAATCTAACAAGATTGTGCTAAAGTTTGAACATCAAGTCAAAAAAATAAAATAAAATCAAACTGTAAAACAATACTGCTGTGTATGTCCGATTTGTTGCTGTAATTTAGTCGACATCGTCCCCTACTGGGCAAATCTTGAAGCTATTCTTCACCATCCTTCCATCTTCCACCCCCATCTTCTGGTTTTTGTTGCTACATTTCCATAATCTAGTTCAAAGGAATAATGTACAGAATAATACAGTATATACTGTATACGACTCACAAAAGCAAACTTTACTCTACTGTACTGTATTATAGAAGTATTATAGAGCTGCTGTACATTAGATACATCGGATGTTGATCAGCCTTTTATTAACAGCATGGCAATCGATAGATAAAAATTCTAAAGTCTAAGAGGAAATAACTGAATGCAAATTTGTTTGCATAGTTAATGTTGTTCTGATCTCATGTTTGTACTGTAATTATTATTAAAAAAAAAATTTAAATCCAAGCAGCGACTCGACTCTTTGGCTCTAAAGATGTAAATATTTAACGCTGCAGAATTTCCTGATCTCTAATCTCCCTGCATGTTCATATTTCCTTCTCAGCAAAAAGCCAAAGAAGCCCCAGAGAAGACAGATGAACAACAGACTGAAGCCACTGACGCTGGCCTATGATGGTGACGCTGACATGTAGCCTCCTACAAACACCCCCAGCTCCACAGCTGCCTACTTTTCAGACTTTTACGGATTACGCGTCTCCTTCTTTTTTCTATGATATTACAGAACCTCAGACAGGAACCCTATTTATAATTAGCCCGAGTTTGTTCCCCTTCCCTGTTTTTTACGTTTCGAAATTTTCACTGGAGCCTTTCACGAACTCGTATCTTCTTACGGAAGGTCTGCCTTCGCCTTTCTGCCATCCTGTAACACGGACTTGTCTTTGGGGAAAGGAAGGCTGTTGGAGAGGTCGTTTGTGAACCGAGGCGTTTTTGTTAAGAAAGCACAAGGATCGCCGTTTCTTTCTCAGGCTGCGATGTCTGGACTACTCAATCGTATAACTGATCTCACAATAATCTGTCTTTACTCTCTTTCAGTATTGTGGCATGGGATTCTACAGTAGGTTGGTACTCTGGTTTTTACAGGCCTGCTAGCGCCCCCTACACAAACCCTGGCCTGCTTCTCTCCCTCCCCCTGTTTAGGTCCTGTTTTGCACTATATTAGTGCAGCATGATTTCTTGGAACCTTTGCCATAGAAAACTGCCTCTCTCTCCATACAAACAATGTACAGTCTTGTGCTAGACGTGTAAAAATTTAGCCTTTTTTTGCAGAACGAACTGTTTACTTTAACTCTTGTTTGTGATAAGACAGGATACAAATGTAAAGGAAAAAAACAGCAAAAAAATGTGTTTGCTATTACCCTTTGTAAAGCTCAAGTCTGATAAATGTTCTTTTTTCTGAATGACATTGTGCGTCATATAATAGGATTTTTTCTCTCGGTTCAGTGAAACGTTTATCAGTTTGTTTTATTTGCTTTTGCTTGTCTGATTTAAAGGACTCCATTATCACAACCTGGAGGCTTTCAGACGTTTTGAATAAAGCACTTTCCCCCCCCCCTTTTATAAATATAGCATGGTCAGGGGCATTTTACTTTCATCTTTTGTTGGAGCAAGCAGAGAAAAGATTGAAAAGTAAGATGAGGCAGGACATGTATTGTATTGTATTGTATTTATTTATTTATTTATTATTTTTCATAATCTGATAACTGCCAGGCTAAGCAACGTGTGATCTCATTATTTAATACTGACCTGCTTTATTAACATATAAAAATTTTTTTTAAACTTACAGTACCATTATTAGCTTGCAATAATTTTTGCTTTAACATTGGTATTTTTATACACCATATCACTAAATTCTAACAAGGTGGCACGGTGGTGTAGTGGTTATAGTTAGCACTGTCGCTAGGATCTGGGTTCGATTCCTGTCTCTGTTTGGAGGGAGTTTGTATGTTTTCCCTGTGGTTGGTTAGTTTCCTCCAGGTACTCTGGTTTCCTCTCACAGTCCAAAGACATACAAATTAGGCTAATTGGCGTTCCCACATTGTGCCCTGTGATGGATTGGCTCCTCGTCCAGGGTGTACCCCACCTCATGCCCTAAGTCTCCTGGGATAAGCTCCAGGCCTATACAGACCCTGTATGCAAGATAAAGCGGTATAGACGATGAGTGAATGAATTCTAACAAAACATTACAGCCTTTTTTCCCCCTTTAATTTTTCCAGAAGATATCTCGATCGACATTCCACTGCCCTAACATATGCCTTCACTGGATTTTCATTTATCTCCTGATGCAAACCTAAATATCCCCTTCAAAGTGGCTTATGTACGTAATATTTATCTTTTTTTTTTTATTATTATTATTATTTTTTTACTCAAAATCCAAAGCCACAGTCCTCAAACCGAAACAGTATTTTCTCAGTGTCTTAAGATAACTTGGGTCTTGATTAGCCATATCCTTTAATATATATTTTTATCATTTAACATTTGATTATGAATTGAAAGGGTGTAACACATGTGATCACACGTGTGGCTCCTGCAACACATTGGAAGGTTTTTCACTGAATTTGAAGCTCTTTCTTATGTGCTATGTGTCAAAGTTGGTGAACAGTAGCTAGTTAGCAATCACACTGCCTTGCTAGCAAAACGTGCTAGTTTTCTAGCTCAATATTGTCTGAGCTAGCTAGTAGAACGAAGTATTTGGATCAAAATTTGAATGTGATGAATCCAATTCTATATATTTTGAAAGTATTTGCTGTTTCCATTTATCTACAAGCAGGTCGAGGTAGCGTTTGTTGATACTATATAAAAAAATTTTTTTTTAAAGGTCAAGGGTCAATTTTGCACTTCACTTGTATTTAAAGCCAGTAATAGCATGGAAACATATACCTTCTTTACAAAACCTACGGAGGAGAAACGCTTTCACATTTTCTCCTTATCATCATAAAAGCGTTGTACATTTTAATTTGTTAACATATTTAAAGAAAAAAAGAATCATTTTTGCAACATAATCAAAGGCAGTATTAATGTGATCAGCTCTGAACATCATAAAATAGGTGTGAAGTGTTGCAGCCACTTATTCACATTTTAACAACAACTGAAAGGAATGTTTACTTCTATTATTAATTCTTTTATTTCTTCTTGTAAATACATGCATAATGATTTTATTTAAGAATTTTCTGAATTTTCTGTATAATATATAAA
Source organism: Clarias buthupogon (assembly GCA_030014345.1). Taxonomy (NCBI): domain Eukaryota; kingdom Metazoa; phylum Chordata; class Actinopteri; order Siluriformes; family Clariidae; genus Clarias; species Clarias buthupogon. Next base: position 8,882,881 of record JAQMYK010000021.1, read on the forward strand.
TATGTTGATTTCCTTTTTTTAAATGCACAACTCCTAGTGTGTGTGTGTGTGTGTGTGTGTGTGTGTGTGTGTGAGTGAGAGAGAGAGAGAGTGTGTGTGTGTGTGTGTGTGACTGACTGACAGAGAGAGAGAGAGAGAGAGTCTATAGCTAATGATCTTCTCTAGACCGATGCAGATTTACTATGTGAAAACCGTTGCTCAGCTTTGTCCTTTTCCTACAAGTTGTTTATATGTATCTGATGAATTGCTTATAATAAACAACCTAGAAAAAAAAACCCATCCAGGATTACCAAGTGCTTTAAACTCATTAAAACAAATTTGCTATGAACCAGTAAAATGACAAATACAAAAGTGTTTCTGTAAAAATTCCTGTCTGCGTTTCACTTTGGTCTGACCCTTCATCAGTTCCTTAAAAATGAATCCATTTACGATTAGTTCAAAAATACCCCAAAATATTGGTTTCATTGTCTTCTGTCACTTACAGTACAACCTAACATTAAGTGTGTAGAGCAACATTATGGAGAGCAATAAGCAGTCAAAAAGCATATCTGCGATTGCTGGTGTCTCTGGTGAGTAAACATACAGTAGCTAGTACAGATAGTACTAGTGTGATGTATATAAATCATTTCATGACCAAGGTGCATTGTTTCCTAGATCTTGGTTAAAAACATGAGTTGTATTAAACTGGAAAAGCACAGATGGGAATATCTGAAAAGAGTATGAAGATAAACATAAAAAATTACCCATTTTCTAAGAATGTTCAGTGATGTTGAAATCATCAGACACTGGCATTTCTGATATAGCATAAAGATGTATGGTACACTGTGAAAAGGCTTCTTTAAAAAAGGAGGAAGCTGCACGCATACTGTATATAGTCAAATATATCCGAATACTGTCATCAATCACTGGGAAAAGTAGGTTCTACAGCTACATCCAGTTTTCTCTTAGCATTAAATGTAAAGCAAGATTTCTTTAGAAAATAGTTAATAGTAAAAAAAAAAAAATAATTAATTGAGAGCCTGCAATTCCTTATTTAACAAAAGAGGTAATAGATAGACTTGACCAGCTTGACCTTTGATATGTACCATTTTGTCATAGTACATTGTCGAATATTAAACATTTATTCTCAGAGTATTGCTGCCTTATTCTTTAAATATTGCATTGAAAGCTTTTAAGACTATTCATATTTTCCAAACAGCAGCTCTAGAGTAAAACTGGATTAAACTTGCTAGTGTGAACATAGTGTAAATTGTTTAAATGACCATAAAACCTGGATGGGTCCAGACTTATGTTACCAACTTATGTTATATACCTTGTAATTTCTCCTCATTTTTTCTGTTGATTAGCACTTGATAACTGTTGACCTTTTTAAATGTTTTTAAACATAAAGAGGTTTGGCAAAATAGTAATATGAAATGGTCCTTATATGAGGATTGCACAAGGATATAGACTAAATTTTATTAAAAACAACTGAGAGAAAATATCATGAGGTGAAAGCACTGACTCTTCAGACTCTGATAAATGCAGTAGTTCAGATAAGAAGGCATTTATTAGTTTTTGAGTAAGGATGTACTATAATAATAATAATAAGAAGAATAAGAATAATAAGAATAATAACAACAACAATAATAATAATAATAATAATAATGAACAATGTTTCTCACTGTATACACGTTAGATTAAATGTAACTCATCTAGGGTAGAATTTTAATTCATATAAGTGCAGGTGAGACATTTTGTCCACTAGATGGCAGCACAAGACAGAGACAAAAATTGATGTAGATCTGACCACACAAGATTATTGTTTTTTTTTTGTGTGTATTGTAGTTTAAGCTATGCTTTTATCATCCATTATACTTATCCTTCAGTGGGCCTAAAAAATGCCCTATTGAAGTTTTATTTACATTTTTATTAGTTTCATATTAAATTTTGTTTATGTATTCATTTATTTATTGAACATATTTGTTTGTTCATCACAATTGCAAACAATTTGTAATTATTACCAAATGTATATTTTAAAACTGTATATTTTATATAGTACTTCTAGCTCTATAAAAACAGAGCACAGCGCATTGAGTCGTCTCACAACCGAAATGTATTAGACGCATTAAGGCACCAAAAGACACTCTTCAAAAACATTTCCAACAAGAGCACACTGTCCATAAAGATAACAGTAGGTGATTTTATTCAGGACAACCACTTTAGGTTGATTCATATTCCATTTATTTTTTTATTTTAAAAAACGGAAACATTCACTGTGGTCCTTGTTTAGTTCTGTATAATATAAATTCCTACACCAACCTTTCTTAGTACAAATCCCTTTGTCTTTACAATTTGGAATTCAGTGGTGTTGCTGTATAGTGCTTGTTATTGTTTATGAAAGCAAACAAACAAACAAACAGTCAAATAAACAAAGTCAAAGAACAACAACAACAACAACAACAATAATAATAATAATAATAATAATAATAATAATAGTTTATGTTGTTACTGCTTGTCAATACTCATGTCATGTCTTGATATGTCATGTCATGTCTATTTACAAAAAAGAAATTCAGTTAAACATAATACAGATTTATTAACTTGTTTTTTCCTTGTTAATCTTGTTAATTGCAACAGCACAAGTCTGGTTAGAGGTCAGCCAAAAGTGCTATCTGTAGAATGATAACTCATCCAATTTAAAATACACTTCAATTCAACTTGAAGCCAACTGGGTGTCCTCCAGTTAGCTAAGCCAAAGCAGGTCTTAATCAACCGGGCAACAATAGTCCTATGATTATAATCATGGGCTCAAGCCGCTGGGAATCTTCAGTCCTCATTATTTAATCAGTAATTATCACAATCATGTCTCTTGGCCCTCATTCCAATTGAATTCCACATTGAAGGATAGGAAGTCCCATAAACTGACCTAATCAATTAAGTCCCAATGCAAGGTCACATCAAATGACTGACAATGTCCCAACCTCTGAGCTATCAAGATGAAGGAAAATTTAATTAAACCAAGAAGATCTCAGGTACAGCAAGACAGTGGATGCATTTCCAGACTATCAGACAGGATTCAGCGATAGCGAGAGCGAGGAATATCTTAAAATCAATCTTTCTTTTTTTTTTGGTTTGTTTTTTAAGGCTCTTCATTAGGCTATTAGGATGAGTGTTCTTGGACAGACTTTTGCATCTACAAATTTGATCTGATTTGTAAAGGCCATGATGCTCATGGAATACAAAAAAAGAATAATCTGATGGTCTCTGTCACGTAGTAGAGTAAAATAACAAAATTATCCAGCCACTATAAGAACAATTCAACAATTTTAAACTGCATGCTATTAATAATTATACAGTGTTGGCCAGATTGTTTGGACTCACTTTCTATAAATCATGAAATGAAATGAAATAATATAATATTTGCAAATAATATATTTGTTATTGTCATGTCATTTCATTCCATTAATATTTACAGTAAATGAGAAGCATACAGTAATACTGTACTATGACACAGTGTAACCAAAATTTTGAGGTTTTAGACCTTGCTATGTAACATCTTCATAAAATTTCAAAGATCACATAATTATTAGAGACATAGAGACAAGTTATTTTTTCCCACCTTTTTGTCAGTTTGCATACTATACATTTCTGAGACAAGCTGTTGGCCTGTGTACTTAGAGGACCTATGAAGTGGATGGACTTAAAAACATAAAAACGGTAAATAAGCTGAACAGTAATACAGTATGTCTCCAGTTCCCAAATCTAAAAATGGAGAGCTTTCAAAAAAAAAAAAAAGCATATACATCAGGAAACACATATAAAATAAGAGATCTGCCTGGGGTAAAACATAAAGAGGCAGAATACTGTATATTCCACACCTAAAATACTGCCACAGTCCTTCAGGTAATGTTCACATCAAACATCACAACACGGTAGAGGAGAGAGCGGCGGCTGATAGAAGATGTGACTTTGACCATGGCATGGTTGTTGTTAACCATGAACACACACCGTTCTGTAAGAAATAACACAAAATTGTTTCAATAAAATATAAAAACATCCAGAGAGCACTGTTCTACAGGTGAAAATGCCTTTTTGATGAGAGAGGTCAGATGGGAATGAGCAGAATGGTCTGAGCTACCAGGAAGCATAAAATAGTTCAATATTTTACAACAACGTTGAGCGGAAAAGCATCTTCAGCTGCACAGCATGGTGAGGGAGTACAGTTGCAAAAAAATAAATAAATAAATAAAAATCACATCAGGTTCTGTTCCTGTCAGACTAGAGCAGACATCAGATGCTTAAATGTGTACAGATTGTAAATGCAGGCAAATCTATTTACTATGTCTCATTTTAAGAACATAAATAATTATCAGGCTTATTTCAAATCCAAATTCAAGCCTAAAATTGTTTCTATAACTGTGAATTTCTCAAAATAATTTATTTTATTCATAGGTCACTTTTATGAAGAAAAAATATACATAGTATATGCGCTAATATTTAACTATTTTAAACTTTTACAGTATGTTCTCCTTTTATGTTGTAGATTTATGCCTTCTCATGGGATAAATACAGAAACGATAAGGAATGCGAACACTTAAATGTAAACATGTTATATACTGTATTATTATCCCGATAAAAAAGTGTGACCAAGTGTGTGGTGCAGAATTTGTATCTCAACCACTGCATAAATCCATCTAGAAGCTTTTGTAGTATATATTTACTAAAAAGACTAGAACATTCTGACATTCACATGAGTTACTTTGCAGCAGTCAGTATGTTCTGAGATCCATGGTGCTTTGAGTTGCAGATGCTCTGGACATTGTTGAGCACTTATCACCCAGGCAGTGTCTCTGAGTCTTGCCATCAGTCTAATTGCCATGTGGAAGCACTTGATACACACCAGCTGCATCCTGCGACCGCAGCTCTGCACCCACATTCGTCAGTGCCTTCAGGGGCTGCTTTCACACCCAGATCAGCCACGCTGCCAGTAGCCGCCGACTCACACCAAACCTGGCCCTTCTCTACGAATATCTCTCTCTCTCACACCTTTCAGGCGTGTCTTTTTATTCTTTACTGTTTGGTGTCTATGCGATTCAGTTCAGTGCTGTGTTCCTTCCTGACACACAGCCCAGGATGGGTCTAATTGAAAACCTAGCCGCTATGCAGTCATGATGCCCGCAGAGTTTTGCTCCCCTACTTGGTCAACATCTGCCTACACAACTGGGCATCGAGCCATGACAGCTGAGCAGCGTCATGCCAGCGCACCGCTCAGCTGCCCCGGTCGTCTTTATCTGTCACTTCTCTTCTACAGAGCTATTAGGAAGTGGAAGTCTGCACCCTGTAATCTCCTGTGCTTTTGTCGCAGATTAGATGGTGTGAGTGGAAGCGAATGTGCGTGAGTGTGGGCCAAAGGTACAGCGTGGTGGATTAGACCCACTTGACCTCATGATTAGTACCACGCACTGTGCACTTTTTGATGGAGTATCAGGCAGCCTGTGCCTTAGAAAAGAGGTAGAGAAGAAAGAAGAAGGAAGAGGAGAGGAAGGGGGGAAAATAAGTCATTTTGCATGCAGGTGTCCTCTCAGGTATCCACTTATAGGCATTAGACAAGCATTATTATTCAGCAATACGTTTTCTATAAGTAATAATAGAATTAAAGCCCACATGTGCAATAAATAAATAAATAATATGAAAAATTAAGCATTTTGTAATATCTATAAAACATGACAGAATGTGGCAATGAAACGTCAAATGTTTTTTTCCTTGGGAAAATCTCAGCACAGGTTTTTATTTAGCAAAAACACAACTGGTAATGAATGAAAAGAAAGAGTACACTAAGTACATAAAAATACAGACTTAATATGTGCATCTATTTCTAGTGATTAATATTTCATACTAGTGATCAGAGGGTTGCTGGAACAGGACGACCAGAACAAATTATGCTAAACTCCTTCATTTTAGTTTAGATAAAACCACCAATTTAATGAATGAAACACATAAAAATGTATTAAGTATTTTTTCCTCTACAAACTGCATAGTTTAAGTGAAGCCATGATATGCCAAAATCTTATATTATACTGAATCCAAGCTGTATCTTCCTGAGAGAAAAAAAAAGTGGTCGGTTTACTCGAATCCCAGGCTTGAGCAATGAATTTGAGCAGGTGTGATTAATCCCTGCGGGCCCTATCGCTCCATGCTGGGACTGCGAAGGCTACCGGAGCCATTCGCAACCGCATCCCATCAGCCCACCGCCTGAATTATGGTGACATGCTCGGGCTGTGGCGATGCAGAAGCAACGAGAGCACTGCAGATTTATGAAGGCAGACCTTTGGTGTCTTTTCTCCTGACCTCTCTGCTCGCTCGTACTTTTCTCCTTCTTAACAACTAATCCTGTCAGGGGAACGGCGATCTATCATGGTGCAACAAGAACACAGCCTCAGCATATGCTGAACTTTTTGTTATAGGCTCAACTGACAGGTTATCGTTTAAATGTATAGTTTGGGAATGTAAGGCATATAAATATCAAAATTTAGTTATACTTTGCTTTAAGCAATGTTATATGTCTGAATATAATTCATTAGCATAAGAGCGGTGTAGAAAGTTTACTAATTGCATTCTTTCTAATCATGAAAAACTCTCCTGAGCTTGTTCCTACATTTTTTTTTAACAGGCTAAGTAAGTTTTCTTTACAGTATACAATGTAGTATAAGTTAAATGATTTATATGTTGTCATCCACAATAGCTTTCATTTGGGGTTTGGCTCCTGTAAGTTTTTCATCCTCATATTTTATCAGGTAGTTTTTCCTTGCTTTTCCTTACTTTTCGCTTACTCGTGCTCATTAAGTCTCTAAATCTTACATCTGGATCTTGGTATTAAGCAGCTTTGTGACTAGTGTTAAAATCACTACACCCATAAAAAAAATCATTGAATGAAGTCAACAGGAATCTTTTTCAACAACCTGAATGTTTAATGTTTAATCTTTCATCTTATAGCTCTGTCATCCCTGGTTTATCTCGATCCTGTGTTTGTGGAGGCTCTGTGCTCTAATTTTTTTTTACATGGGTTTTTGTTTTTTTGCTGGTTGGTAGAGTAAATGAACCAGTTTCTAGCACCTCTTCTAGTGGAAACCATAACCCAACATCACAATGAGCTTGATAATATTTGGGTTCTCCTTGTTACACCAGAGTGTCTATGGCCCCTTGGGGTGTGGTTCCATAGTTTAGGACTGCGGCCGGGCTGTTCTGTGGTATTTGGCACTGGCACATTAGCAGTAGATCTTTTGGGTGCTCTGGATTGTGGGGTGGAGACTGGTTGGATTGGACTTATTTGCCTGGCGCATTCAATTGGACCCTAGTTAAACTGTTTGCCTGCTAAGCTACATACGTGAAGACAGGGTCTTCAGCAACATTGTCTTTTCTTTGGTATTGGACCAGACAGGCTGGCCTTGGGTGCCCATGATTCTGTCAGCAGTTTGCTGGTGTTCTTGTCACCCGTCAGTGGTCATACAGTAATGTTATGGCTGTTTGTATGTTTGTAACAGTTATGATAGGCGCAAGGTTCTGTAACTTATAAAATTAGTTTCTTTATTTTATTATTTCTTTATTTTATTATCAGTAGTTGAGTGTCTGCTTTAAGGGGTGGGGTGGGGGAACCCGTTAAGGGTGTATTCCTGTCACACAGTGTTCTCATTGGCTCCTCAACCAAAATAGGATAACACAGTTACTGAAGATAACACCATGGGACTGTTAAGCTACACATGTGATGAAAGTAATTTGCTTATCAGGAAAATAATTTTATGCTTAGAAAGAAAAGAGAATGGGGAATGGCAGCTCTGTGGCTCAGTGTTTAACCCTTGGGTCGTACCAACAGGGTCAGGGATTTCGAATGTTGCCTCTGGTCTGTGTCTGTGGAGGTTTTTAAGAAAAATTAATGATTAAATAATAAGAAAAGAAAGAAAAGCTGCGCATATGACCGGGAGCCGTAAAAAAGTGGAAAGCCAAGCGAAGCAGGTTTACATATTTTTCTTTTTTTTAAGGCATATTGGTTAAGATTTAGTGAAGAGACACCATGCTACATTCAGTTTCATTCAAGAGGAATCATAAATTAAGGTTAAGTGAGGTTTAATTATACATAAACATTTAGAGTTGTAAAATATGAAATAAATAAAGTGTTGGAAATTGGTAATATTTTTGGGAACGGATTATCTGGAAAAATGGGTTTCACAATATTAAATTTTCGCCTTGAGAACTCGCCTCAGGATCGGATTAAAGTTGTACGCCGAGGTTCCTCCCTGTGCTAAAATGTTAGCAGCGTTCTTCCGGATGAGACCCGTTACTATGGTCACCTAGACACGCCCCCTCTCCATCAATCCCCCTTAACCACGCCTTCACCTTATTCGGTGATAATTATTCTTTACATGCGACACAGAAATATCCATATCTTATTCATTGTTTTTTTTTGTGATTTGTTTCAACACATTAAAAAAAAAGTTATTAGGAGGCAGGAATGGAAGTGTTTGGAAAGTGCAGCGACACGCTGGGTTTCCGGTGGGAGGGAGCGCGTGCCAGAGCGCGCGATATAAAAGCCTCGCGCTGACTCGGGCGCTAAAAAGCTTCAGAAGAGAGGCGTGGAGAGCGCGCGAGCACCTCGAATTCACTGTCACTG